>JAQGBA010000669.1:0-26646 GCA_034698125.1 Prionchulus punctatus
TTGAAAATTCTTTAATCGACCCTACATTTACATTTTAAATTAGAAAATATTTTACATTGGTACCGGTACCGGTACCGCCGGTACCAGAATGGTACCGGTACTGGTACCGGTACCGACATAATTTTGGTACCGGTCGAACCTTAGGTAAGGGTAAGGGTAAGGTGAAGGTGAAGGGTAAGGGTAGGGGTAGGCTATGGGTATGGATAAAGGTAAGGGCAAGGGTAAGGGTAAGGTACATGTTCAGGTATACACATGGGTATGGGTATTGATAGATACAAACATATAGTTTATTCTCTTTAGGTTCGCCGCGATGGTCATCGATCGACTGTGCCTGTACATATTTTCACTTCTTATTATCGGATCAACAACTGGAATTTTGTTTTCGGCGCCAAATTCCATTATATAATTACTAACTTCCGCGAACCTTTTGACAATGTTACATTTGTTTTGGAGACTTATTTTTGTTTTGGCTTGGGAAAAACATTTCAATTTATAAAAAATTAATTAATCGAACATAAAATGAGATCAATGGGAAGTAAAAAGGAACTTAGTTTGCAAAAGTGAAACACGTATTTAACGTTGATTCGCAAGTACGTGTTTAGTCTGCTAATTTGATATACGCCAGTCGAAAATTGAGTTCGCAAAGCTTTTCGAGTAATTTCCTGTTTTCCTTTGTACCAAAATTTGTGTTAAAGTTTGACGCGTGATTGCGAGCTAAAAATTACCGATAACTGTTCGCTTTGATGTCTATCCAGGCACAGACCACTAATAATCGTTTGTAATAGCAATTCCGAATGCGTACTGGATTTTATGATAATTGCACAGGCATATATCAATTTGGCAGACAAACATGTACTTGCGAATCAACATTAAAATATGTATTTCACTTTCGCAATCTTAGTCCCGTTTGTAGTTTTAAAAATTACTGTATTTCACTTTCTTCTTAACAAAAACTTGCTTTCAACATGTTGATAAAAGTTTTCTTGGAAATTGCAAAGTTTTTAAAAGATTAAAATATCGTTTCAATTTTCTTACTCGTTTAAAGCCACCTGAAAAAACATTTCTGTTCCAAACGACAACTGCTTGCGGCGAATTTCCGCTTCGAAAGTCGATCCTCAAATTAAGATTATTTCATTTTTCCTCGTTTTTCAGCGTGTGTGTGTGTGTGGTTCAGAAATTTGCCTCAAAAACAAAATATAATGACAGCCCCGATCGAAATACTGCTCTCCCATTTGAAGGATTTCGTAGTTTTTACATCGTTTTTGATTTTATTCGCAGCCTTCTACGTCGTTCAGTATTACTTCGGCCGAAGTCGCCAAGTCGACAGCGATGACGATATCGTGGAAATCGTTCAGGAAAAACGTCGCCACGTACCACTGGATCATGTGAAAAGCCCAAATGGCGCCGGTGTGTCTTTCGTGGAACAAAAAAATGATGAAGTCGAAAACGGTCACGAATCGCGTCGAAAAAAACAAATTATCAGCGAAATTACCGTCAAAAAGATTTATTTGCCTCGTCGATTGAGTCAAAAGAGGAAAAAATCTAAAAGCAGAGAGGAATCGAAACCTGAACATCAGATGAAATACGTCGACGAATACGAAGACGAAAATGCTAATAAAACCGTTTGGAAGCGGTGAACAAGACATTTCGAGACGATTTCATTGTTTTATTTTGTATGTTTCTATCATTTTTCTTGTCCTTATTCGAAATTTTCGAGACGACGTTGGCGAAACTCAAGCGTCACATTCGGGTATACTGTAATTGATGCTCAAGTTCGCTATTCAGCGTTGCTCCTAGGCTAGTCATACTGTAATAAAGAAAAAGTTAAAATAAAATTTAAGTTTTAAATTTGGCGCTAAATTCATAGCGATTTGACGAAAGTGTAACCGCTTTATGACAAAATTGCACGTGTTTATGTTTTTGGCCTGTTTCCAACGAAAATTTGACACATTATTTGCCTCCTCCGCGTTTTACCGGGCAAAAAACGCGAACGTAAACAGAATTCGCTAATATTCGCAATTTTTTTTCAGATTTTCTTGTTGCGTAAACGAAATTCGCCGCGAAAATGCTACAACAGGAGCTGAACGCGATAAAATTAAAACGCGAAATGGAGCAAATGTTGTCGAAAAACGCTGTAAATATGAAACGTTTGCACGAAATTTTGGACACGCTGCGCACGACGGACATCGACTTGGAGATTTTGCGTAAGACGAAAATCGGAATTTGCGTCAATAACGTGCGAAAAACGTTCAAAAACAGCAAGGAAATCGCCAAGTCGACGTCGGAATTGATTAGAAAATGGAAGAAAATCGCCAAGGAGGAATTCCGCACGAAATCGGAATCGGACAGCGGAGTGGCCGCTAGTCCCGTGCTCAGCTCGGAAAACGGTGACGTCCAGTCGCCGAAATTGTCCGACGAACACCAATACGCGTCGCGAAACGATTCTAGCGATTCCAACGCCGCTTCCGACGAGAAAGCGACGAAAAATCGAAAGAGGCGAGCGCCGTCGAGCGACTCCAATGGATCGTCGTCGAGCGAGGATATCAAACTACCGCGCAGTTCGCTGCGCCGAAAGTCCATCGACTTGTTACTGGAGGCGCTGCACCCGGAGGGCAACGGCGCCGCGCACGCTAAAAACCCCGCTAACTTGGCGGCGGCCATCGAGAAGTACATTTACGAAGAATGTCCGGACGCCGCCGATAAAAAGTACAAAGCTCGCATCCGTAGCCGGGTGATGAACTTGCGCGATAAAAATAATCCGGATTTCAAGAAGAACGTATTGGACGGGATTTTAGAGCCGTCCGTTGTCGCGACGATGCCTGTCGAAGAAATGGCAAGCACTAAATTGAAGGAGCTTCGACAGTCGATCGATGAGGAAATGATCAAGGAACGTGAGATGAAAGATCCCACTGTGGGACTGGCCAAGAGCACGATGTTTGTATGTAGCCAGTGCCACGAGCGGGACACTAGTTACACAATCTCTCAGGAGAAGATGGACGGCGAGTACGAGCCAGTAGCCGTTACATTGATTGTCTGCAACAAATGCGGCAACAGATGGAAGAATTTTTAATGCTGATCTCCTTTGACTACTCACTCGCTCTGTTAACGATGGTGCTTTTGTTGTGGTCTACAGTTGTAATACAATTTGACTGTTTTCCCAGTTCAATGGACGAACTATAGGCTTCAACAAAAGCACCATTGTTATGCGTAAATGTTTATTAAATGTGCGCGTATCAGTTTTGGTTCTTCAAAACGAGTCTTTTGTCTGGGCGATGAACTGTCATTATCATTCTTGTTTGCATTCAAAGTCATTGAAAGTTATTTTTATTTATTGCCCAAGTTTAACTTTTTTTTGTATCATTTATTCAAGCTTCCGAGACTGAAATTTTGTTTTTCGTTTATCAAATGTTGCTGCCGTTGAGCTGAACTCACTGCGTTTGTTGTTTGTTGTTACCTTGTTTTTTTTGTTGAAGCTTTTTTGTTGAATTTTTATTTTTGAATCGTTTTCGATCAAATGTTGGTCTTATTTTTATTTTGAAACTTGATAAGAGCAGGAAATAGCAAAAAAGTATAAAGGAAACAACAGGAAACGTAAAATAAAGATAAATTCACACAAACAGCAACGCAGTGGCAAAAAAAGGTGAGCGTAATTTGAGAATTCAGTTTTGGTCGAAATTCTTAGTTAAAGTTGATAGATTAGTCTGCTTTTGTAACTTTCTTGTCGCTTTTGAATATATTCATGTTTTTTCTTTTGGTTTACTTATCTATAAAATTTATGTAATCGTCTTGTGGAGTAAAAGTGTTTGATTTCCAGTAAAATTTTGTTTTTTAAAGGTAATTTAGTTTCTGAAAGTGAAACATGTATTTTAATGTTGATACGCAAGTGCATGTTTAGCCTGCTAACGTGATATTTGCGTATCAAAAAACTTGTATGTGCAGCGCTTTTGGTGATGTTTTCTGTTTTCCTTTGCTCCAAAATTTGCAATGAAGTTTGACGCGTGGATTACGAGTTAAAATTTACCAAAATCAGTCAGCTTTGTCTTTTATCGCGTCACAGACTGATTGCAAATAATCGTTTGTAATATCAATTCCGAAAGCTTACTGGATTTTATGAAAATAGCAGAGGCATATTTCAAATTGGCAGACTAACACGTACTTGAGAATCAACATTAAAATACTTATTCCACTTTTGCAAACTAAATTGACTACCATAACGGAGTACAGTTGGGATGGATTCATAGTTGCCACGTAAGACTGTAGTTCGAAAGGCACTGCATTTCGCATGCTACAGGTTAAAAAAAAGATGACACCTTTCCCAGTTGTTGACAGAAATCTGCAAATTGTTAAGGAAAATCGTCCAGTTGTCAACCACTCTCAACCTAATTGGTCATAGGCACATCTCTATGAGCAGGCATTGTCTGCGGTGATGCTTAAAATGTATGCGACCATAATGCAGACTTTTTCGCCCCAATATTTGTAAGAACTGAGTTTTCGCCAAAATCAATGTTAATCCATGCAATATATGGACAGCTTTTCGTTTTGATGCGCTTCTCCAACATTCATTGCTGAGTCATTTCTAAAGCTAGCCACTCTCTGCATCATCACACTTGGTTCTAAATTTCAAATCCGTTTTTATTCCCTGAGGCAGTCTTGTTAAAATTTTAGTTGTTGCTACTGAGCAAACGGAATAATTAATAGCCAGTATATTTTTTTGTATATATCCTGATGAAAAATGTAAAATTTCAAATGTTGTTAATGATGTTCATGTTTCAATTTCCTTATAGCAATTTTATAGTCGCCAAGGGCTTGACGGAAAACAAATTGCGAATTTTGTTGCAAACAAGAGCTTTTCTTGAGATATTTTATGAGCGCGTAATTTGTTTTTTTTAGTTGCGAATAGTCGTCAAACATCAATTTAATGGATTTTCGCCAGGAATCGTCGGAAATGGAACGAAATCGGTGCGAAAATTGTTCGTATCGTTTTCGAACCGATTTGTTGCTTCGGCAACACGATTGCCCGGCAAAATCGGTTTCTTCGCCGAAAGACCACTATCCGTGTCCGAAATGCGATAAATCCTACAAGTCAGCGTCTTCGCTGTACCACCATAAAATGAAATTCCACCCGGACGCCGAGATAGGCAAACAAGCTAATGTCAAATGCGGCGCGTGCCCGATTCTGTTGAAAAATGTTTCCGAACTGTGTCAGCATTTGAACAAACATCACGGATTCAGCACGAAAATAGAAAAGTTAAATTTCGAATGTCGACAAGATTTCGACTCGTGGCGAAGTCAAGTCGAGACCGATGGTCATTTTCAATTCGCCGCCAAGCGCGGCGCTAAACAGCTGAAACGAGAAAATCTAACGCGCGAATATTTGTATTGCCATCGCAGCGGATTTTTCGAATCGAAATCCACCGGCAAGCATAAAACAAAAGAAGTGCAGTCGAATCGACTGAACTTCTATTGTTGCGCATTCGCCACGGTTTCCACTTCGAATTCCAGCAAGCGAATCGAAGTGGAAACTTGCTTGCAGCACTGTGGCCACAACCAGCCACTGGTCGTTCGGCGGACAATCAGCGACGCTGTCGAGAAAAAAATCGGCCGACTTATCATTGAAGGTTGGAGCGCCGCTTGGATCGTGCAAAACTGTCATGGTAATGAAGCATGTGAAATTTGTTATTGATCAACTGAATCGACATTGTTTGATTTGTTTTTTTAGAAGACTTAGATACAGATGGTAAACCGATTGATGATCAAGATTTAATTACGACGAAGGATGTCTACAATATTGCATTTCGATTGGGAGTGAAAGTCACGCCAGTGAAAGAGTCCAACGATTATGATCAGAAGCCAGCCGCGCAAAAACCCGGAAGACCGCGCAAGTATTGCGCTAAGCCAGTTGCGAACATTTGTTCCTAATCTCTCTTTTCATATTAAGGAAGAAGGGCGCTGAAAGCTTGGAAGAGTTCGCTGCAATTTGTAGCATTGTTGAAAAAGTTGAACAAGCTGCAATTTCTGATGAAGAAGACAATTTGCCATTAGGAACATTGCAAAAGAAGGAGCAAGATCCAGCCAAAGTTAAAATAATGCGCAGCCAACTGATCACTGATTGTTGTGAAATCGAAGATGAACTCCTCACGGTAGAAAGTGCTGAGATTTTGGACAGAGTTAGAGTGCTGTTGGACAAAGCGAAAAATCTTGCAAAAATTACAAATGCACAACGATTGAGCAAATGGACAAGCGTTTCAAGAAGCAGGTCGAATATAGCTGTGGAAACCAAATCAAAGAACGCTTCTCCATGCAAATCGGAGATCGATTTGTCCACCAAATCAGCCATCGCTACACCAAAAAAAGCTAACTGTGTTTCACCAAATAATTCAAACGGCGCTTCGCCAAGCAAATTCAGCGTCGTTTCACCAAAGAACAAATCGGGTGAACAGCGTTTGATTGCTGTTAAGTCGCAAGTCGAAACTTCGCAAGCTAAAAAGCCAATTGTACCAAAGATTGCAACTAACATTAGGAAATCTTTAAAGCGAAAGTTGAATAGCGAGGCTGAAGCTGTAAAAGTGCGTACTCGAGATGCTATTTCAGTTGATCAAATCCTATCTGCAGTTGTACTCGACGAGCAGAACGAAGTTGAATACAGCTTTTCTGGTAACATCGTTACAGCCTGCTTGATTTTTTAATTTGAGACAGTGTTTTATCGCAGGCTTGTTATATTTCTTCTTCAACGAAATGAGTCTTCATTCGTATGTTAACCACAAACGCATTCTGCAGTTAAGCGACATGAAGCAGCAAGTCAACTGCAATGTCGATCAACTCGACTTGCAATTTCATGCTTGCTTTCTGCAATATCAGAATTCCCTAACAGCATTGGCCGACTTTATGGAGCCAGCTGCTTTGATCATTATTCAAACTATGAGTACAAACTAATGCTTGTTTGTTTGATTTCTATGACAATTATTTGTTTTTTTACAGTAGCTAATGTTGTTGCGTATTGGACTTGTGCAAAGTGTGACGTTGTCAGCATCGAAAGAAAGATGATCGCTTGCGATGGCTGCCAAAAGTGGCAACATTGGTAAATCGCAGTTGAGTATCAATTGGATGTTTCTCATGATTTTTTACTTTGTTTTTCAGGACATGTGCTGGTGTCAGTGAAACAAACATTGGCAATTTAGAAGATTGGTATTGTCAAAGTCCATTTTGTGCTGCATCTAAACGACTAAAATATTTATAAGCTTTGATTGTTGTAGAAATCTCATTGTGGCTTTTTGAAAGCAAAAACCTTGTTCTGATATCAATCCATTTGCTACTTTGTTATTATTGTGACTTGTCAAAATTGTATAAGTCGATCAAGCCATTTATTTGTTTTATGTGTTGATTAACGAGTAATTTTTTTTATTATACAGCTGATTTTAGAAATGGATGATCAGTAGGACAAATGGCTGCATCGATGAGAGGTTTGTTTAAAATATTTCATCCCAGATTTGCTATTTCGAAGTCACAACCGCTCACTGAAATCAATGGAAGCTGCAAAGTCGACTTACGCGCAAGGCGCCAAGAAAAATGATAAATCTGATGAATGTTAAGTGCACGTACAAAATATATGTGAACTGTGCTAAAAACTAAAATTGGATTGGCTAAAAACAGTTGAAACAGTTTGTCACTCCTTCAAATTCCTTCCGATTCACAGAGTCATGCAAGGAAATATCATGAAAGAATACTTGTACTGTCATCTGACTAAATTCGTCTATGAATTTACATTGTTCTCCATGTGCAGTAGTTACAGCCAATAGGTGGTGGACGCATATCCATTTGCAAGCTTCTGCAACACTATATAAGCACGATGATGACAGTGATAAGCGATTTGCAATTTCTGATGCTGTCAATTCAAAATTCAGCCAGTTTATCAGAGACGGCTGTAGCGCCGATTGGATTTTAAAACATTTCCAAAGTACAGCTTCAAATTTTTCCCATTGACAGCTAATCTCGAAGGAGAATTTGTTTAGCCGATGTCGAGCCAGGGAGCAAAAATCAAATTCCATGATATCCTCAAGATCACGACTCGACTAAGGCTGAAGGTAGCTCCCAAAGCTTCCGTTGTATGCAAAGATCGCGACTTTAGACAGATTTGTAATAATGTAGGCAAGAAATATTCTCGCTACGGTAGGAGAACAACGAAGTCCCGTTTGGGATTTATGCATGGTTGAACAGAAATCAAGATACGTTTCTCACTTGTCCAACGATGATAAACGGTTTCTTCGAAACTAATAAAATAATAATAATAAAGCTCAAAGATGACCTTCTAATACGAAAGAATTTAGTTCTATCCCATAAAATCGTACAGTTTTGATAAGACAAAAAGTAGACATTGAAATTAACATAATCTTGCGTCTTTATCTAATTATTAATTAGTCTAATTAGTCTAATCTTTAGGTCTTTAAGATTTTGCAATAAGCATAAAGGACATTTAACAAAATATAAAATTCTACAAAAATGAGCAAAATGAAAGCAACTTTGTTACAGGTTGGTGAGAAAGCTGCACCGCCAAAAAGGCAATGGCACACACATCAATTATTTAATCTGATTATTTATATAAAATTCGGATCTACTTTTCCATTTTCATGTGGTGAACTTCCCCAACTTTCAATGATGAATGATGTAGTTGATGAAAGAAGTGGTGACGAAAAACATATTCGATCCACATACAATAATAAACTGGCTAAAGATCCAGGGATAAACCTTGACGATCCAAATAAGTAACTATGTTTAACTATCAATGTTATGTTGCGCAGCGGTTTGTTATGAGTTGCTTGACCATGCGAACAAGTTAGTTAAAAAGGAATAAGCAAAAAGTGCACATGCAAGAAAATCGAATAGAGTTAGCAGATGTAGATCGAACGTTGCCTCGGAAAACTATCGAAAAACGCTTCCCCTCGTGTGTCGAAGATCGTTACAGGCGTTCAGTTAGCAAATTCAATATCGTTTCACTAAACAAATCGGTTGGAATACATTTTTCAGATTTAGGTCCGTGATCAAGGTGCAGAGTATGATTTATTGATTTTTTTTCTTTTTGATGTACCATATTTATTCTAATGAGAGATGCTCTCTAATGAGAGATGCTCTCTAATGAGAGATGCTCTCTAATGAGAGACGCATATCTCATTAGAATATTTCTACAACAAGCAATTGATCGCAAAAATGCATTTCTGTGGCTGTGGTAAGTGAGTCTGCTGCTGGCGACCTAGCATACCTAATATGCATATCGAATTGAGAAAAATGTCCGAAATGTCAAAAAAACATCTAAAAAAATATTCCTTTGAATATAAATTTAAAGCCGTTGAAGAAGCTGAAAAATCTGGAAACAGACAAGTAGCTGAACGGCTAGGCATAAATGAATAAAGGCAAAGAAAAATTGTGCCAATTTACCGAAACTAATTCGACCACCCAAAAGATTAAAATGAATGGAGGTGGAATAAGAATAAAGAATGAAGATTTAAAAACAGCACTGAAAAACGAAATTTTGTCACACTGGGAGAACGCGCTTCCAGTTACTTGAAATGGATGGTGCTGCACTCATGTTTTCAGATCTTGTTCAAAATGGTGAATGTGAAGATGGTTCTTTTGAAGCAAGTCAAAGTTGGATCCAAAATTTTATGAACAAAAATAATTTAAACATGTGAAAATTTTCATTTATACCGCAGATTTGGTGTTGAAAACTACAAGAATGTTGATATTATGTGCATTGAAATAATGAGAGACACGCCTTCAGTTGCATTGAAAAAATAAGAGACGCGTTTCTTATTAGAATAAATATGGTAATTGCTTTCACTTTTTACAAGCCATACATAACAATTATTACTTGACAATTTTTTTTATTTTGTATATCCCTTCGATGGTTTATGCTACTAAATGAGGTGCAGAAAAAAGAATACCACAAGTTGAAACAATAATGAAAATTGTAAACACGTATAAACATAATCGATCCACAACCATTGCAGCGAATCTGAAAAAAATACAATAAAGGTCAATAAATGTAAAGTTTACAGCCGCTGTGAGCGGTTGTGTTTTTATCTTTGCGCACTTGCCGGTTAGCCACCAGCATTGTATTTCAAATGGCTAATTATTCATTAACGAAACAGATAAAAATAGGCTCATGGAACATATGAACAGCGAACTTTACTGGTAGTTGGAAACAAATAGCAATAGAATTAAAGAAATTAGACGTCAAGATTGCAGAGGTACAAGAAACGAAATTAAAATGGATGCTGACATTTCAAGTCAATATCGGGTCTATTCAAGCCCGGCAGAAGAATCAAAAGGTGGCATAGCATTTGTAGTCCATAAAAAATTCTGGAACTCGATCGTCGGATGGAATGCGATTTCAACATAGAGCAAAAATTTTCAAAGAAGGAAAAAACAACTCGAAAATAGGGTTAATCACTGACGAAAATGGGAAACTACTTGCGGATCTTGATGATCAATTCAAACGCTGGGGAGAATATTATTCCGAGTACTTTTACGATCCAGACCCGGAAGATCCAGACGAACAGCAGCTTTCAACTGAATAAGTATACAAACCAGTCCCGTGGAATTTATTCAAATTTACATTACGAAGAACAAAAAAGTTCAAAGCGCCAGACCCTGATGGGATACCGAGTGACTTATTCAAACTTGCACGATCATCGATCAAATGGGTGAAAAGAATTTTCGACTCTGTGAACAAATACAGAAGAAGGCGAATGGAGTCGTGGTATAATAAAACCCATTTATAAGAAAGGTTCCCCGAATGATTGCATCAATTATCATCCCATTACTTTGCTCGACACTTCGCGGAAATGAGTTGGTAAAATGCCTACTAGAACAATCTTTGGAATTTTGGGATAATATCCTCGACTCCCAAGCAGGTTTCTATAAAATCGCTCAACAACAGGATACATATTCTCGACTAATCAACTGATAACGACATATACCAAAGCAGGGAATAGAATTTATGGTGTGTTCATTGATCTAAAGAAAGCGTTCGACTAAGTGTCCAGGAAGAAGTTATGGCATGAATTAAAACAAAGAGATTGTGATCAAGCTAGTCGAGCAATAATTAAAAGCCCGTACAGGAACCCAAGTGATTATAAACGGAAAATTATTAGACATGTTTCAAACAAAAAGAGGAGCTCAGCAAGCCTGCACAATGTCGCCGATTTATTTCAACCTAGTTTTGAATACAGCAGTAAGAAACTATGACAAGGATCAAGCTGCAAACGAAAATTCAGTGAAAATCAGTGGCACAACATTACAACATCTCGAATATGCCGATGACATAGTGCTGTTTAGTGAAACACCAGCCGATTTGCGAGAGAAATTAGATTGTCTAGTGAAACACTTGGAAGGAACTGGACTAGAGATAAATCCGGGAAAAACCATTCTTATGGAATTTAGAAGAAGAAATCTCAATGAACAGACTTACCCACAATCAAGCTAAATAATGTCGACCTACACTGGGAAAAAAACGGCACATATTTAGGCGTCATTCTCGACTCGTTTCACTCACTGAGAGCTGCAATTATGGGAAGAATATGAGCAGCACAATTTGCCTTCAACAGCAGAAAAAAATATGGTCTGCAGCGAACATATCAAATCAGGTGAAAATGAAACTTTATCAAACAATAGTAAGACCATGGTTGATTTACAGAATGAATGTATTTGGACTGCGAGAAAGTGACAAGAAGAAATTAGCAGCGAAAGATATGTCCTTTATCCATTGAATTCTGAAAAAAAGATAGAAATATTACATTAGCAATCAGAGAATAAGCTGAAAACATGATATACTTCCACTTAAAATTATGCTCACAAGATATCGATTGATGTGGTTTGGACATATATTACGAATGAAAGAAGACCATTTGCTACTAGTAAAAACGATTTTTACATGGAATCCAAATTAGAAGATGCCGAGAGGAAGGTCGAAAGTTGATTGGTTAGACAATATCTGCGACGCCTTAAACAGGTTGAAAATTTCGAGACAAGATCTACCAGAACTTGTAAAGCACAGAGACTCATGGAAAAACTAATTTCTAATATGAAATAATTGCTTAATCGTTTTTTGAGACAGATATTTTCGTATGATGTATTGTTAAATGTGCCTTTTTATTTGTTTTGTATGATCGCATCTGCAGGCATGTAGCAGATTAAAATTAATTCTTATTATGACGGTCAAGGTCAAGGTAAGGTCAAGATCAGGAAAGATCATCAAGGATCCTCATACTTCCAGTCATTTTTTGCATCCTGTTCATCATCATCTCGCTTCATTCGTTGCGTAATGAATTTCAATTCCCAATATATTTGTTGCAATCGTAAGAGGTGAACACTCGAGTTGGCTTCGTCGATTATCGGCTTTGCTGTCGTTTTGACGAAACTTTCCAACAATTGTTGATATTGTTCAATCAAACTTATTTTATCAGTTCCATTGCATTCGGGCATGTTTGCCGGATCTTGGACCAGACTCTCTGATTCGGACAGTTTAGTTTTCGCTTTGAACATACGCCGCAATTCCTTTCGCGTGAACTTGTGACCTGGTCGCTTTATGCCCAAAAGCCATGGGAGCCAATTTAAAAGCACTTTCCTCATCTAAATAGACCCAAAAAAGAAATTGGCAAGTGCAGGTGGACACCTGAATTTACAGAATCTTACGATATCTGGCATTGAATGAGTATCTGGTGTTCGATAATGCAAGTTAAGGACCACTACGCAAAGAACTACCGACGCCGACACAAGTAACATGTTACAAGTGAAGAATGCTCCGATAAGTGGAACAGCTTCTGATGTGGCTGGAGTCATTTGTCCAACCATACTGAGAAATACGCAAATCGACAGAAGTATTGTGATTTCTATAAACAATTTAAATAATAAGCTTATCTTTGTTGATACGTTTTTCGAATTTAGGGTGCCATGGTACCTAGTGTAACTTTTTCACCAGACTCCACGGGTAATGCAAATCCAAGCAGAGTCATTAACGATATCATTATGCTGGGTATAATCATATTGAATCCGTAATACAATGTCCTTCGACGAAGTTGTATGTAAAACTTAATATTCACGTAACTGTCGCCGATGAACGGTACCTCAGAGTACACAACAGGTTTCCCTGAAAAGAAAAAAAAGAAAGAAAGTCAACTGAGCTAAAAAGCATTATACAACAGAACCAAACCAATTAATAGCCATTCTCCGCTTTCAATATATTCGGAAGTGTCGATGCCAGCCTCATGATTGATAAGATGTATTTTGCTTTTAGTGAATGTCCATGACCCAAACTAAGAGCAAATGAAAGGGCAAAAGGTTTCTAGGTCATAGGCCATCAAAGTTCAATAAACGTCATCAGAGATCAACAACAGTCAGCAAAGGCCATAGCACGTATTTTGCTTACTTTTAGTTCACATTGCTGCTCGTCGAATGGGAACCATCTGATATTGATGTTACAACTACTTCGCAATATTCCTGGCGGTACCCAAATCATAACTCCTGTATGATATGCTATGACATTCGCCGGATAGGTACTGTCAAAATTTGAATCCACACTGTAAAAGACTTTCTGCATCAAAACATGCTAATGTTGACCAGGAATAAAACTTTTCAAGAGTCGAACCTGTTGTATAGCAAGACGTCCGGTTTCCAAACTTTCGAAGCGGGAAATCGAAGGTCTTCAACACCGCCGTGCTTTTCAGGATCCCACCTCATATTGTAGTCGTACCAAGTCTTAACAGATTAGATTCCATATTTAATTTTAGCTTGTTTGCTTGCTGACCGTGCTTACATAATTAAGCCAGACATTTGTTTGGAGAATTTGGTTCTTTTCATCCTAAAAAAAACGACGAAAATCGAATGACAGCTTTTTTTTGATCCTGATATGATTTTATTACCAAATCAATAATTTGTTGAAGAAACAAACCCAAATAAACACGAACTGGGAGAGAATTATTTTCCACTGGTCGTTCTAAAGTATTGTAATTTTCCAACAACATATCGTACAGTTTACGTTCGTGTTCATCGCCATTCACTACGTTGCTCGAATCGAACCATAAAAACGCCGGATAACAAAAAACCCAAACAAAAAATTTGTCGAAAAACATAACTTAATCCGTCAACTTCGGCCTAAGCTACTGTCTTATGAATTATTTTCCAACAGCGAACATGTTCTGAAAGATTTTTAAATTCGAGTGGTTCACTAACTGGATTTTCAACTTATTGCTTACCGAGTTCCAATCCACTCGAGAAAGTTTTGGAAAACTTTAATCAACATAAATTAAAATGTTCAAACTGTTTGATCAGGTTTGTACAAATTATAATTTTTTCGACAAGACAAACTTTGTAACAGAGTTACAAAATAACATTATTTGTCGACAGTCTTGCGAATTAGAGACAGTCGAAAACAGCAAACCGAAGCAAAAATAAATTCTAATTCCCAAGATAGTAAACTAAAATGTTGTGCAGCTGACTGAAATATTTATTAAATCATACACATTTTGTGCTGACTGTTCATATTGGCTTAAATGTCTAGCAGCTGATCATACACGGGAATGGTTGTGTCGAATTTGCAACTGCGATTTTTGTTTATTTACGGTACACCAAATCGGATTCTACTATGTTGACTCGTTCATCATTAATTATCTATCTAGTCTTGTTTTCTAAATGGGAATTTTCAGAAAATAATATTCATGAACTCAAAATGGACATGCTCGCTCAAAATTCTCAGATGGGTTCTGTCAGCATCTCAAAATTTCCTTATTTCTTACAAATGCACCTATGACGATAAACTCATTTTTGGTCGAGTTGCAGGAAACCGCAAAGTTCAAACAGAGAAACAATTTGTTTGTCCTTGATTTTCAGATTAAAAAATATTCTATAATGGGTCCAAAAAAATTGCCCTTTCAAAACGTGGCAATTCAACTTCTTCATGAATTATTTTTTACTTACCATTCCGCAAACAGCGAAAATTTGCTTTCATCTACAACAATTTCAACGAAACTACATACATTCGTATTAATAAAGAGCGCGACCATCTTATTCCTTTGTTGTTTTTTTTATCGCAGAGGCATCTATTTCCGCCCTATGTGATCATTACTGCATTTCAAATGAATATTTAGAAAGAGCAAATTCGACGAACAAAATGATTGCATAAATGAAAAATCCATCTGTGACTGCAAATCATTTGCATATTACAAACTAATCTGCATCATTTCCATCTGATCATCATGTAGTTTATATAGTGGTGACCAAATGCAACCTCTAATTCTGACTGAGTTTTGAGATAGCGTGTGTGCTTATAAAAGTTTCATCATTATTACAAAGTAAAGTTCTTTGGAAAATCGTACAATTCTTTTGTAGACCACATTTTTCTTTTAAGATCGTAAGTCTCGACCTGATTCACATTGTGGAAGATAAATAACGAATAAGATGTTCCGAAATAAGTCAAACTTTCTGCATCTGGACTTTTGACAGTAGTCACATGCCGCAAGCTGCAAGTTTTATCCGCTTCTGCAAACACAACTTTATGCATGACGAACTTGTTGTCATTTAAGTAAAATCCCAACGCCCATCCCAGGTACAACAATTAGCCAACCTGAACCCAAAAAATGTTTTTCTAACCCAACCCAAACCCATCCAACCTATTTCCAAAACTTCAACCCAACCCAACCCAAACCCAACCCGAAAAAAACCCATTTTCCAACAAAGTCGTTTTTTCGATTATCAAAAGTGACATGGAATCATCAGAGCTGAAAATGGAATCATCAAAACTCTAGTGAAAGTTCATTTGGTGAACTCACGACACCTCGCTTGATTTCGTTTCTGATTTGTGAGCGATTAAAAGATAATTCTTTTTACTTCAACTTTGTATGTTAAGAGATCGATTTCTACTTAGAGAAGGGACATTACATGAAAAACAGAAAATTGCTTCATGGCGGGCACTTCGACTGGGAACCTATGACAAAAAAAACTCACAAAAACCATCATAGCTGAAAGCACAGCATAGCTCATCAATGTAGCTAAACTACTTCAAAGTGATGAATAAACAATAAATTAGATACATTTTCTGGCGACAAGCGATTTCTTAAATCTGCTACAGTTAAGCGGGCATATAAGCTTAGGCCACCGCTCGCTGCAAACAACAACTTTGATGCTCAGGCAAAAAGCGTGAATTTCAAACGATTTTTTACAAAATGCAACCTTTTGGCGTGATATTTTTTGATTTTGGATTGTTTTCGTGCTTTGGAAAAAAGAGTCAACCAAACCCATTTTTTTAGAAGCTCAACCCAACCAAAACCCAAAATCCGAAAAAACGGCTTGGGTTCGTTAGAATAACTGGTTAGAATATGAACAAAAATATTGATGAAAAGTTAGCTTACCGTAAGTGTTCGGGTTTGGGTTTAGACCCTAATGTACAGTTACTACTGGACAGTTACACTGAAAAGTAATTTTGTTGCAAAGATATTTGATGATACATAGTTACATGCTAGAATAACTGGTTAGAATGAACAAAAATATTGATCAAAAGTTAGCTTACCGTAAGTGTTCGAAAATAACCTCTGGGGTTATTTTATTTCGAAGGGGACTGACCAGGGGGTTATTTTTGAGGGGTGATTGTTCTATTTTAACTCCGTCAAAGTCACTCTACATCAATAAAATGACTGGTTTTGCTTTGAAAATCACCATTTTTCATAACAATTCAGTTGTCATCATTACCTCTGCATATACCTCATTCTAGCATCCTTTATTGAAAAATAGAAAAAAATTGTCTTTTCTAGTTTACAGCACCAAAGGCGCCAAAAAAGTAGGAGGTAATTTTGATAGGTGGTTATTTAATTTCGAATGCGCGTCCGACCCGGGGGTTATTTTCGCGGGGAGGGGGTACTTTTTGAGGGCGAGTTAGTCATGAGAAAATACGCTATCTGTCAGAAAAATGGGAAGCTTTAGCAGAGGCATAGCATAGGCAAAAAGTAACTAAAATAAATCAAGCTCTACAGGCCGTCGACAAAAGTGGTTGCAGCCACACAATGCCGGCGGCTATTTTATTTGTAAGTTATTGTATAGCTAAGAAGCCCTAATGCCAACCAGAACCTTTTGCTAAAGGAAATCTGAAAGGTTGAACAAGGCTGCAGATTGAATACGTTCCGAAACGCGCTTGACTGTTCATGTTTGTTGCATTTTACTCTATGACGAAGAGGCAAGTTTAATTTGTTCATAATTTCGGTCAGTCCTTTCAAGTTTGCATAAATTTGCTTCATCGTCAAGAATTTCCTACTGAACATCGATAGCCACACAGACAACAGAATGCATAATCATCTCTTTTCACTTATCGCAATGATGTACATTTTCTCTTCCATTGTCGAAAATAATATTCTATTCTTTCAGTTCATGTCAGTTTCAATTGAAAAAATTTTCGTCATTCAGGTTCCGACTTGAGCGCCAATGTTGTTCTTCTTAAGAAAAAAAATGTCTTAATTACGAACTTATTTTTTCTTATTCTTAAGATTAAGATTAAGAAAAATGTCTTAATTTTTAAAAATTAAGATTAAGATAAATACATTTCTTCTTAATTCACAAATTATTAAGAATAAGAAAATGAATTATTCTTAGTGAAGACTAAATAAGAATCAATGAGAAAAAAGATTTTTTTAATTTTTCTTATTATTTGAGCCAAATTTCAACAAAAACAAGCATTTTTGAAGGTTCACATCAAACTTATTGTGATACAAGTCTGTCTCTATCTCTCTATTCATAATAAAAATATTTATATAATATAAGAATTTTTACATTTTCCATTATTTTATACACAAATTAGCGACACATTTCCGCACTCAGTTTCAATGGTGATGAATTTGTAATTGTGTTTTTTTTCCAATGCTGTAGAAATGTATTGAAACGAATTGAAATAAATGCTACGCCTGAATTGTGAACAAAAGAGAAATATTAAATAAAGCAAAGAAACAATCCGGAATCGCGGAACATGATAGACAATTCAAAATAATTTATCCAATTCAAGTACAAGTAGATAAATTATGAAGAATCAAGGAAAGCGTCTTGTGAAACGTGTCCGACACTGAAATACACCACATTGCTTGAATTATTTACATGTCTAGAAAACTAATTATGTTTTGCAGTAAGATTTGCAGTCTTC
This sequence comes from Prionchulus punctatus, assembly GCA_034698125.1. NCBI lineage: Eukaryota > Metazoa > Nematoda > Enoplea > Mononchida > Mononchidae > Prionchulus > Prionchulus punctatus. The sequence continues at coordinate 18,170 of JAQGBA010000669.1, forward strand.
AAATTAACTGGAGCGAAATTCAAATGCCAGCGGACGTGGCAACTTTGATTAGCAACTACATGATGCAACAGTTGAAGAGACGTTTTTTTGGATCCATCTGCGCTTGGAATGGCGACACTATAAGAATGCACGATTTTTTCATTATTTTATTGTTTACAGTGTTGTAATATTCTTTCTTTTCTTTTCAGAATTGATGAATAGCTCAATTTAATTTTAGCTAAACGCAAAATGATCAGTTTTTTGGATGAAAACTGCATTTAGACACGTTCCAGCTAATTTTACCCTTTCTACGAAAGCAACATCAAAAATGAACAAATGTCACAGAATCTCAAACATTTTATATACAGTTCACATTTTTTTCCTGTTCAGCTTGTTTTCTAAATATATTTCGACATTTGAACGTTGTTTGTTTCGAGCTAAAATTGCAATGAAAATGACAATTATTCTGTTTCATTTCTTCGTCTTCATTAGTCTTCTAATCCCGGTACGATGTTTTGCAACTCGCTTGTTTTTCATCCGTGTTATCTTTAATGAATTTTAGGATGTTATAACTGCCAAAACCGCTTGGCCTGAATTAGTTGGCACCAACGGAGAGGAAGCAGTGAAGACCATCAAGAAAGAACCTGGTAATTTACAACTAAATCTGAGGTGCCACATATGAACATAAGTCACACATGATCATGTGCCACATATCATCATAAACAGCATATGTCTGGCTTAAGATAAGTGCTCTAGAGCCAGACTAGTTAAAAGAATATTAGCCAAGCCTAATCGACTTGGTATAAAACGCTTGAGTGTAGAACTCTAATGCACTACTCGTTCACATTAAGCCGCTATCTATTTCGCTAAGAGCACACTTTTTGTTTTCAAGGATTAACAGATGTTCGCACCTATCCAGTTGGTGAGCCTGTAACATTGGAATTCAACCCCAACCGTGTGCGAGTTTTTGTCGACCATGACGGAAAAGTTGTCCTTATACCTATGGTCGGATAAGGAATTTCGCCGATAACGCGTGCTAAAAATGTTGCGCAATGACAAATAAAAGTTTTTTCACAATTATGTTAACTTGCTAACTACTTAGCTTGCCCACTTCTAAGCAAAGACCAAAATGTATTTTACTCGTTTCGCAAACATCTCAGCCACAGACTACCGAAAAACACTGTCGAATACAATCTGTATAAAACGACAAACGCGTTCAGCCAAAATTTAAACACCGCCCAAAACCACACTCCGTACAGCGTTACGTAGATAACACCGTAAATGTTGTCGTACTGTCTCATCATGCTGAAAGTGGCCAAGATAACATTGTGGGCCATCATGTATATCAGGCAACATTTATCCAAAGCGTAAAATTTCGGCGGTATTAAATTCACCGTGTATTTCAGCGCGCTTAGAAGGAACGTCGTTTGGATGGTGGTCTCCAAAATTTCCACCAAGCTACTGGCTCCCGCCCAATAGTTCAAACTGTTATCTTGTTTCAGGTTGGAAATGGCGTAGCATACGTCGTAAATGTACAGCATAAATAGGCTGACGACGAGAACTATGCTTTCGAACAGGATCCGTCTCGTCGTCGATGAATCTTCGCTGTGGTTCTGGACCCATATGAGAATCACGCACACAAATAATCCGACGATCTTTAGAATTATCGAGACGACTTCCATAGACAGCCACGCGTCGTTGTACCATTCCCATTGGAAAATCAGTACGTAATGAAATATGACGAACACGATCGACAGCGATATCATGAATCCGCCAGCGACGATGCCTGGAATGCTTGCAGACCACGAAGAGTACGTATTGTTGATGAGAGATTTGTATTTTTCCTCCAATTTCGACGCAACTCGAAACGTGCCTTCTTCGTAGTGATGCGCGAAAGCTGCGAACAGCAACGCGGACGAAACCAGGAAGTAGATCAAAACGAATATGCCGAAATACGAATGCGATTCGTAAATGAATACGCCTAGTGGACTGTTCATTTCGCAATCCAATCGCTCTGAAACAAGTAAATCGTGATGTTCGTAGTGCATTATACTGTTATAATTACATCATGGTGTTCTAGACATCATGATGGCCTAGCACATCATGCTGTTCCAATGACATGATGGTGTTCCAAATAAATCATGATGTCCTACATCATACTGCTCCAATTACATTACGGTGTTAAAAGTAAATCATGATGTCTTAGTACATCAAATTGTTCCAATAACATAATGGCGTTCCAAGGAATCCATGATGTCCTATCACATGCCTTTCAGCACGCCTCACGCTGTTCATAGTACATTATGCTGTTCACTGTACATCTTGATGTTCTCTGCACACCTTGATGTTCCCTGTACGTCTTGATGTCCATGTACATCTTAATGTTCATTGTAAATCTTAATGTTCCCTGTACATGATGATGTTCATTGTACATCTTGCTGTTCCAAGAAGAGCATTCTGATATTACAACTTGATGAATGAATGTTGCAAGTACAAGTTGACTTTAGTGTACCAGGAGCAGAACAGCATCAGGATATTCCTAGTACATCGTGTACAATTGCTCTAACTTACCAGTCTCATTTGGCAAAATATTAAGAACGGTCAACACCGTGAAATGAGCAGCTGTCCAACCCCAAGTAGCTAAATTCGTGCCGATCATGTGCATCATGCCGAGCAAGACGACCACGCTATTGTCGATTGCCAAGAGCTAAACGATGCAATTCAGTTAGTTTTGAATTTTATACAGTCAATGTAAAACTTTTGTACTTTTGTATTATAAAATCCGACGACGAGGTGCAACAATGTGTAAATGAACGCCAATGCACAACTGGCTGCTTCTAAGTTCCGTTCGAAACATTCGGTACCGTGAATACTGTAGACGTCCAATATCCAAGAGAACAACAGTAGGAACCATATAGCGCTGATTATACCGCAAACTTAAGCAAAAAAGACAAAAATTGCGTCAAATGTATCTTGTTCAGGGTACATTCTCGATTCCACTCACTCGCGGTCAAAACTCTGTATCCTTTCGAACCGAACGATCGAAGCTCTTCGACCACATCTTCTTCGGTGGTTACCTTCTTGTCGCAACACTGGTGAACCAGATACAAAATTTGGAATATGATTCCAACGCTGTACAAGTATATTGGATAACCCTAAAAAGAAATGTCGAGGATAACCACAGTTGGAAATGGTCTCCATGAGACACGCCCATCAACTAGAACTAGAAAATTTTACGAATATTGAATGAAAAAAAATGGTACAAGGTTGTACCCTACGTACTCTATAAATGGCCGCGCCAAATCCCTCGTCGGTATTAAACATGATTAAATAGGCTAATGGAAATGCGAAGCCGATGGCTGTCAATTTGACACAATACAAGGCGCTGCACGCCACCACCATGGCGTGGCTGAAAAGAAATATTCGGATGATTTCAATAGGAGGAAAACTTGTTTTTGAGTTAAATAAAGTTTTCGACCACAATGGATAAACTCAAGAGTAATTACGACGCACTGTCAGGCAATTTTTCTGGTCTTTTTATAAAACATTTAGCAAAATACAATAAACTGTAAGATGACCAAATAGGATAGATACAGCTCAAAACTGGAACCACGATAGTTGGCTAAAAAACACTGGGTACTTCAACTGGATAAGTGACTTAACAGTATTATGGCTAGCAACTGTAGAGCTTCGGAATTTACCTGATCTTCATGTCGGAATGACTTCTATGGTACCCGGTGTTAAAACTTCCATCGGTGGATATATCAGACAATGTGTTTGTGGAATAATTGGATGTTAATCCCATTCGAGATGTTTTGGGTACTGCCAGATATCCGTTATCTTCTTTACCGTTTTCGTCCCCGCTGTAGCAACAAATAGACAAGTTTCGATTGAATATAGCATCATAAAGTGTCGAAATGTGAATCTATACTTTTTCATCGTCGTATCGTCGTCGTCCGGCGAAATTTCGATTCTAGTAGCGTTCAAGCGTTTGGACATGTCGAGGCCGATAGTTGAAAACAGTGTTCGAGTTGGTGGAGTAATAAAACATCAAAACGTACGAAATGTTACTGGTACCTTTTCGACGTCGGTTGGAGTACAATCGGTGCGTTGGCCAACGAGTTTTGCGGCACAAAATACAAACCTACTAACTCTCTCAAATATATTCAACCTCGATTTTCTGACGCGGGACAAACTGGAGTGAAAAGAGGATCTTCCTACATCGACAGTCAGTAAGAATCAAAATCAACAAGTTTTACAAACTGCGACACTAAAACGATTATTATTACAACAAAGCAAGTGGGGAAAAAAGGGAACTATAGAATGTGTCGTTTTCTGAAATACGTCTCGTTGCTGGTCGAGCCAGGCTCATGTTTTGTTTGCTCAAAGCGCTATAGTCCATTCACTATTGTAAACTCAAAAATTACAGTAAGAATGATGTTCAAGCATTGCGGAAACATAATTAATTGACTCATTTACACTCTACAAGATGCTTCACCTAGTGTTTCAGTCATATGATCAGACATTGAACCACTTTGAAAGGTGTGACTAATTCAAAATGTGTTTCAGCAGTAATTGCACATTGTTACTGTAATATTTTGAGTTTGCAATTGTGAATGGACTTTAGTAAGCCTACTTCGAGTAAAATTGAGGACAGATATTAATCAGGGATGGAAATGTTCTTAGCAAAGCGACCGTTATTAAAAACATGTCGCTTTGTTGTTGCCAAAGAAATCACCATGATCAGCAAATATGATTTCAAATTCAGCAAAGTTTTGCTGAGGTATGTATTCTAGCGAGCGCACTATTATTCCTATCATCGAATACAAGCCGATGTATAATATAAATATGTGGCGATTGACTTGAAAGACGTTTGCAATGACCAATCCCAGCGACATACAACGAAACTTCGTTCGAAAATAAGCCCCGCGGTTATTTTATTTCGAATGGGTCTGACCCAGGGGCTATTTTGGGAGTGGGGGGCGAGGGGGGGGTTGTTATTTTTGAAGAGAGGGTTGTTCTATCTCTTCACAGGCAATATAGATCAGTAGTAATGCTGAAATTCGCTGAAAATTTTTGAACAATAAGCCTTTTTCAATGCATTTCTTTGTAACTTTGCTTTGTAACTCACCATTTTTTAAGAGAATTCAGCTGACTTTATGATCTAATCCCCATTCTAACACCCATTTTTGAAAAATAAAAAAAAATTGTCAAAAAAGAGCCAAAAAAAGAGGGGGTATTTTTGAGAGGACGGGGTTATTTTATTTTGAATGGGTCCAACCTTTTCGAGGGAGGACAGGGGGAATTATTTCCGAGGGTGATTATTCATGAGAAAATACATTATTTCGAGTAAAGTGATCCAAAAATGTAAATTATTCATTTTTAAATATTAGCTTTTAAGAAGTTTTTATTAGCTTATTACAGTTTTTATCATTAAATGCAGCTGTGCTACATGTTATGCCAATAGAAAAAAGGGAAAACACCTACCATCAAAAATTCTCAAACATTATGAAAACATGACATAGATCGCTTTCATTCAATGCAGCGAATGATTGAAATGAATGATATTAAAAGTTTTGAAATAGAAAAATATCAAAAAAAGTAAACGTAAAATTTTTCATTTTTGTGAAATCCTTTTTACAAAACATGTATTGTCTCTTCTGTTTGTGTTTATCATTTTCAAATGTGGATTTTAAACTTGTAGTTGAATGAGCTGCAAAAGAACGTTCTTATAGGTTGTTTTCCAAAATCAGATGTGCTACTGAAGCTGTTTCTTTTTGCGATACTCTTACTGTTAAAGCAGTTCAGCTGCAAGAAACCATTAAAAATTAAACCAAAAGTTTACAAACAATCGCATATAGGCTTCAGTCAAGCTGTTCAGCGGATTAATGAAAAGCCATTTGTTGCAAAGTTAGATTATTTCGAATGCTCAAAAAGTTTATTCAACAGTTGTACATCGCGGCGGATGTAGAAATGAGTGCCAAACCAACTAAATGTTTGAATTATATTTTGATGAAAGTTTCATGCCATTCGATGTGCACAGCTGTTATCCTTGACAATTTAACAGCAGCTCATTGTTTCTACGATTGTAACGAGAAGACAAGTCTGTATGTAAAATTAGAAGGACTTAGCTAACAATTTGCACTAGCCGTTTTTTTTCAGTGTTATGAAATGGCGATTAGCACAACATTTTGCAATTAAAACAGGAATAAAAATCTTTCAAGAATCGCCAGTCGACGATATCGCACTAACGGAATACAAGTTCAATGAATTTTTTGATGTAAAGATTGTGTGCAATGTAAAGACTGAAAATGATATTGCAATTGGAGTTTTGAGCATGGCAATATCTGAAAATCCAAAATCCAACGTAGGCTGTTACAAATGCCAAACTACCAGACTATCAGTTTTACAATTTGGAGGATTCGGTTGGCAATTATATTGCAGGTTTCGGATTCAGGAACTTATTTTAGGAACAAAAAATCGACCATTAAAGGATAATAAGCTTATTGTCTTTCTACATTTTCGTTATAACAGTATAAGAAGTCAATCCACAGTGGCTGCCCGAGCGAGGTTTTACGACGAGACGAGACGACACCACGAATTTAAGACATGTCGGACACGTAACTAATCGTGACTCGGTCCCGCGGCTTTTTTAGCTGTTTTTAGCTGCTAAAATCAGTTCAAGAAACAGTTCAGGAAACCATAGTTCAAAATTCGGGCGGTTTGCTAAATCTTAGTTACACACTCTTGAATCTCACTGGAGTCAATTTAATTTTCAACTTATTTTGTTGAATTTTACTGCAGATTTTAATGAAAAAATTTTTCAATGTTAGTTTTAATTTCGAAATTATTCCACAAAAAGACTATAAACGAACAACTGGCTGAGTACCCGGTATATAGAGTTCGTTACAACCGACTGACTGTCAGGGTTATGTAGAGTGAGTTAAAAATGGCTGACTACCATGATTATATAGAGTCGGTTACAACTGGTTGACTACTAGGTTATAGAGTAAGTTACAACTGGCTGACTACCAGGGATATAGTGTCTGTTACAAATGCCTGACTAACATGTATATAGAGTACGTTACAACCAGCTGATTACCAGGTTTTTAAGTTAAGTTTGTTAAATATCGATAGGATCAAAACAAGGTTTGTCCGAGGAGAAATAAGACGATCAAACGAATCCACCGCCGTCAGCCAATGCCGCAGGTGATAAAATCGTAACCAACGTTTCTGGTGGAAGCACCTGTCATCCTGTGAAGCCGAAGCATTGGAAGGACCCTTTTAATTGGAATATGTCATCGCCGCGCGTGAATCCAATCGGCATGGACGATTCTATGGCCGGCAAGAAACGTGCTTTGTCGTATCAACTGTTGTTGGATATTTGGACAAAGTTTTAGTTTATCATTACACCGATAAGCTGCTCGTCGATGTGTGCATCATTTTACCGCCCAAGGTGTACTTGGAAGACGCTTGCCACATCATGATGTTACTACAGAATAAATTGGAACAGCTACCCTACGTCGAGAGGGCGTTCGTTCGTCCAAAGTATAGAACTAAAAAAAGCAACGAAAAGAAAGGAAAATTCGCCGATATAAACCAAAACATTACAACCGCGAAGGAATGTTGAAAGACGAAACAAATTTCGCTCACTGGCTTACAGTCTGTTCTGCTTGAAATCATTTTATCATATTATACAAGATAAATATTCTCTACTTATCTAAAAAACAGTTCTCAAACAAAAACAGGATTCAGTATAGCTGATCTGTGTCACAGTTAAAATTCGTAACAGTGGATTGCTATACTGTGATAAGTTTCTTGATTTTACTGTTCAGCTAATTTATTTTACCTTTGATAAACGCTTTCTTTTAATAAATTTTCGAAATTTATTTCCATATAGGAGTATCTGTTTATAACAAAGAAAAAACACCATATCGTGACTGGAAGAGTGTAAATCGTGCAGCCGCGCGGGTCGGTCGGTTGCTTTTTTGCTCCACCGTTTGTTATACCTCCTGTATGGTCTGGCCAACTATCTATACAGTATTTCTTTTGGCCTAAATACTAAACGATCCACTCAAAACAGTCTATGTATTCAGGAAAGAAGACTCGGCTTGTAGCATAATCGACACTTCATCTCCACCGGCAGATATTATGAACCTACGTTGCTCTTGGTTATTCGAATCCGAGTATTCTAGAATCTTACATAGCTCGTCTCGTGTTCGTATATTTTACGTATTGGAAAGACAGTGGGCGATGTTTGAAGATGGGAAAAGACGAACAATACGATTTTGACCGAAATTTCCAGAAGGAAGAAAAAGAAAAAGAAAGATATTGTGATGTTTTGTTAATTGATTCAGTTCGATTGTTTTGTTTGTGATGTTTTTGTGTGACGAAGATAATTAAATTCATAAAAGCTAAATTACATTCCTAAAAGCTTAGTCCATTAATAAAACTATTTCCATTCACAAACTGATTCCATTCACAACTTACAACCATTC
>JAQGBA010000670.1:0-26588 GCA_034698125.1 Prionchulus punctatus
TTCATCAAATTGAAGTCTTCAGCCTTCAACTATAGTTCATCAAATTGAAGTCTTCAGCCTTCAACTATAGTTCATCAAATTGAAGTCTTCAGCCTTCAACTATAGTTCATCATATTGTCAACTATCGTTTTTTTAATTTTTCAACCAAGTACCTGAGCATCATCGTCGACGTCGTGTTTCTGCTGCCTTTGCAACATGGATGCAATCAAATTGCTGGCTAAATCCACCGTCCTTACGTTTACGTTGTTGTTCTGCGACGACGGCGCGATATTTAATTTATGCAACGACTGTAGATTATTCGACGAATTGTTGTCGGCGGACGACGTCGTCGAACATATTGAACCAATGTCTAACTGAAACATATTGTCGCACACCTTGTTAAAAAGTTAAGAGACAGTTAGAAAATTTGTTTTCGAAAAGCGTTATCGAGACAATTCTTGTAAAAACCGTAAATATTTTGCATACTTTATAAAATTGAACCTGGCCGTTTTGATTCGACGGTTGGACGTAAATGGCCGCCGGCTGTAACGATAGTAATTCACCGGCTGACGACAAACTCGTGAGATTCATTGAATTAACATTTGTACCGCCTAAAATGAGGCAAATCGGTACGATTAGTGATTTTGAAAACAAATTTCACACGCCAGCCGTCGCGCGTACATACCTAAGTTTAATTGTGAAGGCGACATTAATGCACTAACTGTTCCCGAACTAACGACCGTGCCGCCGATGACCACTTCCTGCGGTTCGACTTTAACAGCCAAATAACCCGGCATCGTGTTGCCGCCGCCGCTGACTAGATTGCTACCGCCGCCCGGAACCATTGTTAATAGTTGCGTAAATCCGGCGGAATCCGACGATAATCCGCTCGTGCCGGCTATATTCGAAAGGGCGTACGAATTCCTCGTAACGCTACTGTCCATGGGCATTAATCCGGCTAAATCCACGCTAACGGGCGTCAGCGATGTAAGGACGGGCGTATCGCCGCCGTGACTCTGCGACGAGGACGCGTAAATGTGATAATTGCCCGAAGACGTCGACGGCGGCGGTGGCGGCGGCGTCGTTTGCATCGGCGGCGTCGTCGACGTTTCCAATAAATTTTCGGGCAAATCGGCGAAATTCGACATGCGCGGATTGCCTAAGCTCATCGACGTTATTTGCTGGTTTTTCGCCGCCGCCGGCGTCGAAACCGTCGACGACGCGATGACGGCCGTTATCGCTTCGTCGATGTGCTGCAAATAGCCGACGGAATTTTGAGTAGTTTTCGCATTCGACGCAGACGAACGCGACGCGTTCGACGTCGATTCCACGATTTTCATCGCGGCTTTGCTCGTTTTTCTTCGAATATTTTGTTTATTTAAATCCAATTTTTACGACGAAAATAGTCTTCCAAACGAATTAAACGGAAAATTGACATAACCAGACGAGAATTTTGTTTTTTTTAAACGAAATTTCGAGCGAAATTTTAGAATTTTCGAACGAAATTCCTTTTTCGGATTGAGGAAATTATTGTTGCGTTGCAATAGAAAGTTTATCGAGACATAAAGAACCTGCGCATCAGTATTTTTGTAATTTTTTAAACCGTTCTTTCCATTGAGCAAAGTAAAGTAGTTTGAAGGTGTCTTTTCAACACACATTTCTTGCTGAAAAAAGAAAATTCGGACTGATCAATGAAACTTGTAAATTTTAAGCCGGTTAATTATGTAGATGTCCTTTTTCTAGGAGGAAATTCTGACTTTCGAAAAGTGTTCAGCTCTCTTTATTGTGACTGATAACGCTGTAGTTAGATTCTGCAAACCTACGTGATGACTTCGAAATACCTTGTTGCATACTTTGAGAACTAACTACCCCTGAAGATGAATTGTAACCAATAAACAGTGATAATGTTGTGAAGAACTACAGTTATGGTGCAAGACTATACAGAACTATAACTTATTGAACAACTAGCGGTTGAAGACTCACAATAACTATAGCGGAAGACTATAGCAACTTAAACATGCTGAAAACAATGTTGAAGATATTGAAGAACTACAGTTGAAGACTCGCTGATGAAAAATCTTTTCGGACGGGTTTTACGATCAATTGAAATACATACTTTTATTTAATTATAAATGAAATAAAACAAGAAAACCAATTACACCAAAAAACTATCTAAAAATGTGTTGGTGAAAACGTGTTGCGGGTCGTATTTGTGCAATGTGGCCAAATATGTTTGCCATTCTTGAGGAAAAGCATTCGGTAGGAGAGTGTTCAAAACTGTCGCGTTCGTGTACGCTCCACTGGCCGTGAACGCAAATCCTTTCGCCCATTCGGCTCTTGCAACGGCGTCAAGCCCATTGAAATTGTCGTAGACGAACGATTGTAGTTGAGTCATGAATTCTCCAAAATCAGGAGAATTCGGAACTATGATGTTGACGATGTTGATCCATATTCCAACGTCGAAATTAGGATAATCGTTTGCAGTGTTCATTGGAGAGAGACCAATGTCGTCGTTTCCATTCAATGCTCCGGCTGTATTGAATCTGAATTGCAATCCTCCGTTGACAGGATATTTTCCTTGGCTCGCAAACTTATTCATCAGCGTATCATAGAAAGTGTAAAAACCTGAAAGGAAATAAGACACACGGAGAAAACTATTGATGCAAAAACTGGCATGCGAACATCAGCTTGCTAAGCATATAAATTGCCTAGCGGATGGTCGATCATTGTCAAAATTCGTTTTGGGCACTTACGATTCAAAACATTCTGGATGTTGCTGCGACGTGTCATTACAACGAACACCGCCTCTTCTCCTTTGGGAAAATTGGGCGCCATGCAATGTAAAAGATTTCTCGATTTACCCCAAAGGTCTGTGTTACGGTTTAATGTCAGGCCCGCCGCCGTACCGAGGTATACGAGGTTTCCTATTTCGGGAGTCAGCCACCACTGACCTTTAATGACTTTATCCAACAGTGCAACTGCCTTCGGCGGGTAACTGTCTGTAAGTACATAATTGTACGGCTGGGTGACTTCTCTCGATGATGCAGGTTTTGTAGGGCAGATGCTCCAGACTTTCGTCCAAGATTTTTTAACGAAGGGAAAGAGTATCACCTCCAAGCGGCCCGCCGAATCTAGGAAACTGGAAGCCGTTCGACCAGTGGTCGAGTTCGCTGTTAGCTCTGTCGCAGGTTGTAGTCGGTTCCAATAGTGAGCGTCACTTCCGTCAGAAATGTTCTCCCCAGAGAAACGAAAAACGAAGATGCGTCTGGATCCGTTCTTTGGAACGTCTTCAGAATGTACGCACTGGTAGCGTTGTCCCAAACTACGGCAGTAAAACTTGTTATGAGACTGCTTAGCGTTCCGAAAGAGTACTCTGAAAAACCGACTTCTTGCCCTGTTATATATTTGAATATGAATGTTAAACAAGTTTGCCTGGAAGTGTCGGTTCGCCGACTGCTGGAATGCTACTTCCGTGAGCACCGATCGACAGCGCTCCACCAATAGTGATATCACCAACTGCCGGATAACTGAAAAGGCCGAACCCGTTATTTTCCAAGAAAAGCATCAAATCGTTCATTTCTGCGCCTGGCTGCACTTTCACTCGATTGGGATTCGTAAGCAGGGACATTTGGTTCAAGTTTTTAGTTTTGACCATGATTGTGTTTCCGCATTGGTTGGTGTCGCTCGTGACCGTTAATGGTGTCCAACTATGCATGTCGCCACTGGCTCGCAATTTGTAATCGTTGTCTTTCGCCCAATTTGCCAACGTGACCACATCATTGGGTGTCGAAGGTGAAGCGGTCCACAGGTTGGCAACTTTGAGTTCAGTATCCCAATTCACGAAATCTGTTACAGTAAGCGTGATACCCGGAGGGAAATTGGGCGGTTGGGATGGGCATGTAGCTAAAGATAAATTTTCACCTAAGGTAACATCGAAGCATTTTTATTGTAATAGAATCAAGTCGAAAATACATAAATTCAAGCAAAATTGTTTCGAGATTAATACTGTAACTTACGATTAGTGGCGTTTGCGAAAACAGTCAACGTTAAGAGAATCAAAAGGTTGATTACCATCGTAATAGGTTTTTGAGAATGAGGTCAACTGCAGTTCAACATCTATTTTATAGCAACTTTTACAAACAAGTTCTCGATGTAATTTGTCATTTTGATTAATTTGTTTTCGATAAATCAATCGAAAATTTCAAAAAGAACATAATAGGTTGCGGAGAATTGTAAATAGGCATTTAATGGTAAATTAGTAGATATTTCAGTTTTTTCATTTTATGATTGCCAGTTCAATGCTCGGATTGCTCTTTTAATTAAAAAGTGAAAAGTTTTTACGAAACAAACCAGAAACCCAGACAATAGTTGTTTTTCGTTCATTATCTGTGAAGGTTTTTTGTTAATTTTAATGAACAATAATAAAATTGAGCTATTTTGCTACAAATATGCTGCAAAAACACAGTGTGTATACATACATATTCGTATTTTTCATATTCTATATATGTATTTCTTTCGGTCGGTCGGTTCACCAAAATGGACAGGTCAGCAGCATTTGTATTAGCCCGTAGAGTGTCCACTTTGAGCTCTGCATCCCAGTTAATGAAATTAGGCAGGTAAATTTGCACGGATACTTCCTGGAAAGTTTGGCCCTTGAGATAGAAGATTTGCTGAAAGTTACTGGATATTTTCTCAACATTATCCATTTCAGCATTTGGATTTTTGCATCAAATGAACAAGCAGGATGGAAGCATTTTCATGCCTCAGCTCTTACGACAGGTCTCACAGATCGCGCAAGCAAAATCTTGATGGTCAAATTTTTTGCGAGAAAAATATAAGAATACAGTGAGGTTAGGTACCCACCAACTTCCTTGTATTTTGTGTAACTCCCTGTTTTTGATTTTGCACCATCTAACTTGTTAGTAGGTTGAAATATATGTTGCCTTTCATTACTTTTACATTGACATAACAGTATGCATTAATCTGTCATTAAATTCAATAAAAAATACGAACGAAATAAAGCTGAACAACGAAAACAATACGACGACAAAAAAGCAACAATCATGTTGGGATTTTGTTAAACTGTTTATTTTTATCTTACTCAGTTGATTTGAACAATTGTACCTGTGTATTGTCCAAAAGGATGTTTACGATGATGGGATGGTAGTGGTACGTGGTTGACAATCGTTGTGAAACTGAATTGAATTTTTTTAATTTCGGTGATGAAGATAAATCTGTTTATAATTTTAAAAAAATCCAGAATTGATTAATAAATGAATAATGTCATAACAATTTGTTGTTGGATAGAGAACCTCAGCATATACTGTTTTAAAAAAAATTGAATCATTTTAGAAGTTGTAATTTCTTTGGTGAAAAAGTCATTGATTGCAACGAGTTTATTTCATTTTTGCGCCATCAAAAATGACAAGATCAGTAGGAAAACTCGCATCGCTGTGAGAGATTATACGAGTTGGAAAAATTTGCCCGTTTTGTTGTAAGTCAAGCACAAAAAGGACCGTCTCTGCCAGTGCGTTGCGTGATTTGAATTTTCGGAGGGTCGGGAACCGATTTTCATTTATTGTGCCGGTTACGATGAAATTCAAAGAAACTTTCAACCGAGATCGGCGCAAGCGATTTGATCTGCTGGCCGAGCACATTCTCGACACGTTTGCGGAGAAAAATTGTAAAAAATGTAAGAATTTTGTTTTTTTATTCGGCTTTTAGTTAAAACGTTAAAAAGCGAACTCGCTGTTTTTTTCAATGATGACTTTAATAGATCCTTCCGAACGTACCCAAATTGTGTAGACAATTTTTTCGTCAACTGAGCATTTTTAAATTTTTTTTAATTAACCGAAATGTTCGTTTGCTGTCTGCTGATCGTTTTGTTTGTTTTTTCAGCATAAGTTTGTGTTTGCCAGTTGCCAGTTTTTCGACGCTATTTTCGATTGAGTTGCAAGGAAGACTTGACCATGTTGTTAAAATATCAGAATCGTTCTATTGGTAGGTTTCAAACAAAACTTTCTATTTCTTTTCTAATGTTCATTTTCAATTGTCATTGTTTTCTTAATTCAGCGCCCAGCCATTCGATTTCCAAAGAATCCGTTGCAGGTGTCGATCAAGCCGAGGTCGCTTTGAGACTGAGGATGGAACAGTTTGACCAATGTCCAGCGACGAAAATCGGCAGGCAATTTGATAGAGACACCAAGCAGTCTACTACTTCCCGCCCGAAGATGGATCAGAATACTACCGTCGGCAAATATTTTCTCTAGACCCACCCCCTCCGAATACAATTTTTTTTGTATTTTGAGCTGTCACCGATTCAGCAGCAACTGACTTGGATTTTTTGGTTAACTAAATTTGAATTCAGCAACAAATGTCTCATTTTTTGAGAATGATTTTTTCCACAAAAACTAATTTTTGTTCAGCAACATTACGTCTCATCTGTGAGCATTTTGCGATTATATCCATAAAAACTAATGTCTAAAAGTGTCTTGTTCAGCAACAACTATCTCATTTTTGAGCTAACTCCTCTCCAGAAAAACTAAATTTGAATTCAGCAACAAATATCTCCATTTTTGAGAACATTTCTGTTTCCATAAAAACTAAAATTTTCCTTGCGTTCAGCAACAATTTTTCTCAGTTTTGAGCATTATGCTATTTTTTCAGTAACATTTGAGCTTTGATTTTGTTTCCATAAAACTTAATTTTCATTCATTTCAGCAACAATTATCTCTTTGTTCGAGAACTTTTTTTCCATAAAAACTATTTTCCATTCTTTTCAGCAACTTTATTCTCAATTCTGAGTCTTATGCTTTTTTTATCCATAAAAACTTAATTTTTATTGTTTTGTTCAGCAACATTATCTCATTACTGAGTTATTTTGCTTTTTTCTCAAAAAAAACTAAATTATTTGTATGTTCAAGAGCTATTTTAAGCCTAAATTATGCTTGAATTTTATTGTTCTATTTTACAAAAAATTTTACTGCATTTTTGAATGCCATGAGTATTCGCTGAAATAAAGTAAAAATATTTTGAAAGTAGTATAAACTCAGTTTGCAAGCATACATTATTTTGAACGGGTTGGCAGGCTGTATAGAGGCAAGTTCCAGAAAGTTGAAAGGTGCTTAATTTTTTTAATCTGAAATAGAACGTCAACCGCAGTTAACATGGACAATGGTTGGTGTTTGTTGGTAATTAATTTCTGCTTGTTAACCATACTGAAAAGCAACATAAGTACTTGTTTTTCTTGTTTTCAATCTGCCATTCAGTGAGCTTATTCGATTTGGAAGTTGTAAAGAAATCTGATGCGTCAGATTTGTTTAAGAAACTAGCACAAAATCGAACTTCTTGATCCTGAAATGGAGATGAATTTATAACTTGTTATGAGCATGATACTTTTGTCAAACCTTTTGAAATTTGATAATATCCATGAATTTTTCACTATTTTCTTCCAACCATAAAACAACATGGTTTTCAGTGGATGAAAAAGAAATGAACTTATTTGGATATTTGACTGACCAAAATATGCTGGTGACGGGATTCTCAAAACAATCAGTAAATTTGTATACTGCTACTATGATTTTGCTTGTTATGATGATATTTGTAGCTGGATGTACTGTACGTATCGTCGTAGCACGTCAAAACATCGCGGGTCAAAACGTCGGAACATCGCGAACCCAAAGGTCAACATAGGTTGGACATATAAGCAGTCAGATTTTTGTCATTTCTTATTAATCAACTTATATTTGTCATTTGTCAGTAGTCAATTATCAGTTATTAGTTTAGTCGCCATTAGTTGTCATGCTGTTACAGTATTGCATTGGTTAAGAATGTTGTTGCAGATTTAAAAGAACATGCTGCTAGCTCTCAAGTAACAACGCAGGTTGTAACTCAAAGTTTAGAAAACGTAGAAGCAGCTGTAAGCGGTAGGTTGCCTGCAGATGTTTGAAAAGAACCATTCAGCGACAGCGAGTGCGTGTAAATGCTGTTCCGCCACAGCCACTGACAGAAACAGAAAATGCGCAGTTAGAATTGCAAAAATTGCAGATGATTTTGACAAAAACAATCAGAAAATGATTGAAAATTTTAAACTGTGATTGCAATTTAATGTTGATTTGAAATACATTATATTGTAGTTTCAGTATAAAATTCCAAAAACAACAACAAAATGATTTGCCATTTAGCTTGCAATTTTTTTTGACCTTATATATCTGATAAACTTATATGTCCAAAATTGACCGACGTCGCGATATTTTGGTTTCGCGATGTTTTGACGTGTAACCACGTATCGTACTGGCAAGATGCGTTACTTGATGATTTTCATAAACTGCATATTCTCTATAATCTTTGGCTAAGTTGTACATTAGTATCAATCCAATGTCGGTTCCTATTAGAATTCTACAAAACAAATTCAGATTTTGGAAAATAACAAGTAAAAAATAGTTTCATAAATAGTTTCACTTATTAGAGGCGATGTCAAATGACACAATGCACAATCGTTCTAAAGTTCCGCTTTTTGACCATACTGGAGTGTTGCAAACTAAAAATCATTCAAAATGCTCACCGATTATATCGATGTAACTGCAAATTTCGTTATCACCCGTTTCCATGGTTGCAGATTCATCGAAAACAGTAATTTTAACCAGTTTTCCTTGTATACTTCCAACAAATACTTGATTAGCAAAACACTTTATATCGACAATTTCCGAACCATCATCATCGACCCTAATTTAAAATGCAAAAGAAATTAAAATACCGAGATGTATTTTGAATGATGCGTGCAATAACTTTTTCCAAGTAACTTAAAAAAGTTCAAGGAAATCACTTTGTTGGATGGTGGAAGAATCTTAGTAACTTATGATAAAGTACTTGAATGTACTTTTTTCGAAAGAAGCACTTGCTCAACGATTTTGAAATGTTCCAAATTTCTACCATTCCTCGATTTGTCCCAATCTAATTTCATAATTCAGTAGAAGTCTTCCATTTCAAAAACTTTAACATAGGTTATAGTTACAAAACTACTGTAAGAGTTGTTGCGTTCTGCGGCAAATATTGCAAGCATTTGATTTGTTTTTTCACTTTGAATATGTTTTCTGGTTTCTAAAATAAAAAAATTAAAATAGAAAAATTTGTTACATCGTCCTGCAGTGTTTTTAACCAATAAATTTTTAATGCTCCAGCAAGATACAAGATCATAATCGTTGTCAGTTTGAGAGCCAGCAACAACGACAATGCCCTAAAATTTATTGGAAATTTAACATTAATTGTAGGCGAACCATTTTAAGGTTACCTGAAACAGAAATTTTACTGGTTTTTTTAAAATTCCTGCGTCTTACCTTTTCATCTACGAAATGGAATGCTAACACTTTACCAAAGTTGAATTCAATTTGGAACACTTCATTGAATGATTCTGCACCATTGGCTGCAATAATAAAACAACTTTAGGTCTGAAAATAAATCAGTCGAGTCAATATATAGGATTACTGTTTGGATGGTACCATTGCTGAATATGTGCGAAATGTTCTTCCTGACTGACGGACCGAAAAATTCGATTGCAAGCCGATATGCTGCTGTCACTTCGCTCCATGTCGTCAAAGTTCATTAAATCATTTTGATAACAGCTCATGCTTTTTTCCTGCAAGACTTCTTTTACAGCACTGTTTGTATGAACTCGCACAGCAAATTGATTACTATACCATAGTTTCCTCCTTGTGTTTTTGTTCGCCGATCGAGTGCGATTTTCGAAATTCTAAATCTGGATATTGCGTGAACATTGTTTCAGCTCTGCCTTTGATTTCACCAGTATCTTTTTCCAAAAATTCTGGATGTAATTCAAAAAGGTGCAAAGTCGACGTCTCCGACAATGAAAGCGAAACATAATTGCTTCTTTCCTTTTCACCATCCGAAGATGAATCGTCCAAGGAACTCAAGGTGTGAAGGTCTTTGTTGTGCTTTTTAATTTTAGCCATACATTAAGTCTGCAATAGTACATAAATCACTCATAGACACTGATACTTCGCAAGCAAACTAGGTAAACTGCGCCTAATACTCGCGGCAGATAAAACTGAAAATAAAAACGTAGTTATATTTCAATGAAGTAAAAACGCTCCAATTTCATTTGAAATTGTTGCAAATGTTGTTATTTTAAAGTTTTATTGGAACGCAATTTTTACTGGTTTTAAATTTTTGGAAATCAGCTATAAGCATTTATGAGTGATTTAAGAAAAATATAAATTTCCTCGCGTGTTTCATCAATTAGGCTGTTCTTCGAGAAGAATAAAGAGGCATTTTTCTAATTCAGAAATTGTTTTGTCCGGATAAAAAAAAAAGAAGAGTACCTACGCGTCAAATTAAAACGCATCCTTTTGCACAATTCGATTTTACGCTTTGAATGCACACGATGTTTAAGGTACGAAGCTTGTTTTTGGATAGAAATACATTAAGGAATTTCTTCCTATGCTCCTCCATGGTTAATTAAACACTAGCAATAAAATTATCCGAAGATTTTTATTCGATATTTTGGCAAAGGAGCAATTTTCATTGGATAAATAACAAGTTAACTAAGCGTAGAGGGTGATTTTTGTCGCTTGCTAAAAAAGTGAACAGTGATTTTTGTTGCATTCTTTGCGCGAGGTATATGGAAATCAGGAAATCTTGACAAATTAAATGATGAAATCGTTGGACGCCGAGCCAACTTCGTTGAAGCATAAATAAATTTAAAACGATCGACTTTTCAGAAGTCACCAGCCAAAAATAAGGAGATCGACATTTTTCAGCCGACTGTGGCTGAGCGACTTGCCGAAGTCGAGTGCTGACGTTGCTAATAAATTTTTGTCAGGAAATACTCTTCGATGGACAGCTGTATAGTTTGCTTGCCAGAAATTGAAATCGTATAACTGATTCGCTACTTGCTACTTCTTCGAAAGTTCTGGATTTCCTCGATAAGAAGCAAAACGAGGAACAAGCCGAGGACGACTTCGATGCTTCCTCGAATTGATATCGGGGTGAATCGGAGAAACATCTTGGAGAAAATTATTTCTTTCGGTTCCACACCCCCTGAAAACTTATGCAACACATCGATTTACGATTTTTGTATTAACGTGCAAGTTGTTCCTCTATGAAGGGCGGGGGGTGGGGGGGGGGTGATGGGCTAAAGAAAGAAAAGGAGGGACCAGGGCATCTTGAACCCCGGGCGAATCATTAAAAATCCTTCAAAACTTCGCCATCAACTGCGCGTTTTCGGAGGGTAATTTTTTTTCGGTCAAGCACTCATGCAAGTTTGGTTGGTTTTTTTTGGCGAGATAAATTTTTGCGTCAATGATCGTCGAGATTCAAAAAAATTTATCATTCAAACCGCGAGCCGACGACAAAAAAAGCACGCTCATCTTGAAGTGGGTAATTCTTTTACAGCGAATAAAAAAACAACAAGTAAATCTCCCTCGCATGCCAGCGAAACAAGCTCACTGGCTAAGGCGGATTTTCCGCGAGAATCTAACCGAAACCCTGCTCATAATCATCGCGCAAACAGCGTAAAACTATCGGGAAACATTTTCCAGCCATTTCTTCAACTCGGCAATCTCAGCTTCGAGTCACTAAGTCGTTTTGCTGGGGGAGGAACGATTTACATACTTTAATTCAATTCCAACCTGGCCTGGCCGAATAGCCGAAGCCAATTGCTTCCTATCTTGGGAAATAAAGACTCGGGTAGGAAGAAAAACGGGAGGGAGATAGATATCTTTGTACTTGTTTAGAAGGGGCCAGAAACCTCGCTCGGCGAGCACGTTTCGTGACTGAATCGATGAGGTTTCGGGCGCTCCGAAGAGGCCAACGAACCATTTCTTAGTTATTAGTCAACGTCAACAAAAAAATAGAACGTTTTATTTTCTCTCGCTGACTCGAACCGACGCGCATCCGCTCTGTTCATCCTTCGGATTACTAAACGAAATTTTGATATTAAATCTCTAGATCATTTTTATTGGACGGATTAAGTGTCGGATGTGAAACATAATCGTCGCCCGTTGCGCCAATTAATCTAATCGCTCGGGCGGCGGTCCCCAGCCTAGTGTATGAAGTGAGACGAGATTCTCGCGCGGACTGTAGTCGCGCTTACCTGCTAATAATCCTTCGGCTACCGTTTGTCATATAATCTTTGTTTATGATGGTCAGCGGAAGCAAATCCAATCCCGCATACCAAAAAAATCCCGAACCGTCTGTTAACGACGATGGGAATTCGGGAAAAGAACTTTGTCAGTGTCAATTGTTTGTTTGGTAGACTTGAAAACGGGCAAAGAGCTGGAGGGAGAGATGGAGAGAGAGAAAGAGAGAGAGAGAGATGAAGAATTTTCTCCTGAGACAAAGCCGTTTTCAGCATTGATCGTACATACGCGCATAGGATATTACACTTACATAATAATAGCGCTCTTCTTTCTTCGCAATTGGCAATGGGCGTCTTTTAGTTTCTTGGCGAGCTGAAAAAAAGCGCGATATCTTCATTTTTGAACTCAATAACGGGCGGTTGGCGAACGTTTTCGAAAAAAAGGCAAAAAACTAGCTAAAAACTACCTTTATCTCTGATTCAACTCGCTCCTAGCGCGCTTTAGCTCGTTTGAAGGCGCGCCGGCGCAATTATTTTGTTTTACTTTCATTCTTTCGGTCAATTCGCATGATTTCTTTCTTTCTACAACCTCGAGCCGCGCTCTATTATAGTAAATTTGTAATGCGCGCGGTTTTTAAACGCTCTTTAATTTATCGTTTTAGAAAATTGGAAAACGAATTTGTTACGCTGGTTCGATAAACTCGCCCCACGACCACCGCCGGATTCCTGGATTGAGCTTTTAACGTTTTTTTTATACAAATTTCTTATTCGCGGTCTTCCATTTTTGAATCAAAGTAAAAAATTGACTCGTTACTATCTCGAACTTGGCTAGTTCATAAAAATGCATTTCTACTTCGCTTTTAAGCAAATTTTATGTCATGACCTCGCTTAACCTGCCGGATCATGATAACGTAATCTGGGGTATGGAAATGCGGCGCACGGATGTAGACGATGACGTCATAGAGGATGACGTCAGATCGGAAGATTTGGAGAGAACATCGTTCGCATCTTTGGATGAATTTAATGCGAACGTTTGCAGCGACGAAGATTTCCCGCCAATGTCCTGCACGAAACCATTGTCCCTGTTACCCCTCGGGCAGTCGATTTGCATAAGCGTCACAGCTGCCGAATGTCGACCGAATGGACACACAGCAGGTAACTTTTTCGCGCAATTTTCCACATTCATACGCGCACCATTTGAAATTTTTTTATCACCTTTAAGTACATTGATTAAGTTCGTAATTGCACCTCGTAAAGCTTTGAATTAACTCGAAATATGAACGTGCCCTGTGAGTTTTTCTGCTTGGTCGATAACTTTTATTGTTAACTTCTGGTTTCACAAATTCTAAGCCGAAAAACTTATATAGCTCGCTCGATATTATTATTATTGATACATTGTCGGACCGATGCCAGTTTAAAATTCTTGGCATTAAATTTTTTGTCCATGTCGCAAAAATGGTTTTTTAACCTCATCAATCCTCCTAAAATCGAGTACATTTCAGAAAAGACGATGGACGTGAAAAAATTTTTATTTCTCTCTCTTTCGAAATTTCTCCCTCAATTCTCATCCAGACGAAAACAACCGTCATGGGAAAACAATGAAGAATTTATTTTCACTTTGCATTTCTGCAAAACTAACTCAAGAGACAATTTATATTTTTGTGCATTTGTGAAGAAAAAAACGCAGAAACATTTTATAATTTATTTACAATTAAAAAAGCATCAACATGCATTTAATTCAAAACAAACAAAAACAGCGTCATTAGTCGAGTGAGTGAATAAATTTTATTGAAATAATAAAAAATGTTGCAACTTTTCACTTTAAAGGATAAAATTAATTTTTAATTGAGAAATTAAGAAAGAATAAAATAAAATAATAATAATAAAATCATTGGTTAATTTGAAGGTTCATTATTATAATAAAATATTAACTATTATACAAGAAAGTTGCAAAATTTAGTATATAAGAATTACTTAACCTGCAAAGTTGTACAATTAAATTTCTCAAACAATATTCAGATTGCTACACAATTTTTCCGTGAAAAAATTAGTTTTATGGAGAATGTAGAAAAATAGATCGGAAAGGGATTGCGAAAGCATATTTTTTAGTATTTTTCCTTGGTATCACTAGCAAAAATGCTGTGCAAGCTCTAAAAATTGTGTATAATGTACTGAAACATAGAATGCTATTTTGGGGATGAAATTCAATTTTAAACAACATAAAAACAGAAAAGCATCAGTGGATATGCGCTAACCTTGACGTTTATTAATTCAGGCAGTCGAAGCTCTAGTCCTACACGAGACGGTCTACGAATCGAAACATCGAAGATATTCAACAATTATTTGAACATACCCGGAATAGAAAAACGAATGTCCGGAAAGCACACGCCTAGCGTGCTCAGTTGTCAAAGCGAAGCCGAATCGTGCATGGACAATATCATGGATTATCAAGCGAACATTACCGAAGTCGAAGTCGTTCGTCCGTACGGTACGTGTGTGAACGAACAGTTTCATTGTCCAGTGGACAAAATTTGTTTCTGTTGTAACTTAACGAGCAACATTATAATCCGATAAAGACTACGAGTCAGAAATGTAATTTTAAAACTAATTTCCTCTTATGCTAATCGTATGTTAATCCTCGCTTAATCCGTTTGACAAGATTTGATTTCGTCTTTCATCTTAACAATGATGAATTAGCTCGGCGTGTAGGAAAAATTTGTTCATTAAGCAAATGTTTACACGGATGAAAGTCTGTCAAAACGGATATCATGGACAAAGAATATTCTTCATTTCATTCATGCGTGCAAAAAAACTGTGACTGACCGCGTTCGCCCGAGGGAATTTTACGTTCATGAGATCTTCATTTTATTAAATTTCCTCATCACCAAAAGTTAAGCAAGCATGTCGCCGGTGTCGACCTCGTTTTTCTTTCGAGTAATCCGAGATTCATTTACATGTCCTCGAAAGGTATATATAAGTCGTCGGCTCTCCGCCTGCGTATCGTGTCAGTTTTTGCTCGCTTATGAGTTCGTCGAACGTCGCTGTCGATGTTATTTTTGAGAACGAAAGAAATGTTTATCGGCGGATGGACGACGACGTTCGAAATCCTCGAATCACCTGTCCGTCAATAGTTGACATTTCAATTCCATTTCAATGCGTCCTACTGTAGCTACGTAGCGTATTCGCATTTTGCTCGAAAACGCTAATATCTAGTCGTTGAAAGTGTCGAAAAACTTCTTTTTCGAGCGAGGAGAGAAAAAAGAAGGTTAACAAGACCCTACGGGTTTTCGACTGGGAAAAAAAGGAAGACGAGTTGAGAACAGGAGACGACCCGTGTACTTTACGTTTTTTGAAAAAGCCACGTCCATATCTTTAATTGCATTCCAACTACTTTGTGCTAATGTCATCTTTGGATATATATTTCCCGTTACTCGGATCTCGTCGCCCGGCGTCCTTCATCGTCGAGCAATGTTTTTGTTCAAATATTTAATTTGATTTCGCTCACTCGTATTCATTGATAGAAAAAGAAAAAGAAAAATACATTCGAAATTTTGCGACCGAAACCTTCTCCGATCAGTCGTTTTTTTCGTCCCGATCGGTGGGAACCCGACCAATAGTTAACCAGTCTGTAAGCGGTGGTTATCCATTTGGTTATAGATCGGATTTGGTTTCACCCTTTAAATGCTGAACGACTTCGTGTAACACATTTAACGACGTCTGGACGTCCGATAATCAACGTCGAGTCTCGGATAAACAAAAATTCTGCCCTCGCGAAAAGCTTATTGGGCAATTTGTGATTTTACAAATTCTATCGTCTCAAATTGTATTATCCTAGAGGCTCATATTTCTGGCGGTGGACTCGGGTGTTTTTTTAGTCATCCCCCACTTCTTATCTCTCGAGAAATCCTCCTGAAACAATACATTTCGGCGCCCAAACGTTCATCGGTCGATTTTCGCGAAACAAGACAGTGAAGAGATTTTTGGGCCGATAGTTTATTGTCGGAATTGTTTTTTTTGTATTCGACTCGAGGCGAGTGACGAGAAGAAGAAGGAGAAAAAACACGAAACGTTTTTTCACCCCTTTCGGCGAATTTTTCGTTCGAAACCTTTCGTCGGATTTTCTCGAGGAAGGAAGAAGACGACGGCTTCTAGCCAGCGGTACGCCGACGGACGTCGCATACAAATTTTTCTAATCTCTCCGTCGTCATTTCATGTTTACATTTTACCTCCCAGTATCCAACGACGACGGCGCTTAAGATCGCGGCTTCTTTACCATTAAGGGGAAGAAAAAGAGATTTTCATATTTATTACGTTTATCATTATCATTCAAGTTTCTCGTGAATTATTCATTGGGCTCAGCGACGACGTATCAAAGTTTCATTATCGGACGTTCTTCAACTCGAAATTTGAACTGAAACTAATTTTAGTCGACCACTAATTACCGCTCATTCGGCACGAACGTCGTACTGTAGCGTACCGTACGAGATCATGGATGCCGTAAGCATAAGTAGCAAGCGTGCCGTAATCATGGGATCGATGAAATCGACGACGATCGATGTCGTCGATCAGACGGATTCGTACGGCGACGATAGTTTAGAATCGTCGTCGACGCCGTTGAACCGATGGCCGACGACGCTGACGACCACTGCGGCGTCATCGCTGAACCCGGCGGAAAAGAAACGAAAGTTGTTCTCGGTGGGAACGTGGCCGAAAAGTCTGAAGATGACCAACGGGTTTTTCGCGGCTACGGCGTCGGCCAAGAACAAAGATTCGATCAACTCGTCGCCGCCGATGCCAATTGCGAAATTGGCCAAAGCCGAATCCGAATCGCCGAATACGACGCCGACGGTGAAAAGTCCGCTGAGACGCAATCGAAATTATCCCAGCGGTTCGTGCTGTTCGTCAACAATGTCGGCCCGTCGACTGAAACACTTATCGCGATCGATCGATTCGTCCAATCGATTCGGTGTCGTGTTCAATAATTCGATCGACGAATTTGGTGGACCTCAAGACGAAGACAACAATATGGCCGAAGTGGACAGTGTCCACGAATTCGAAGATGTCGGAGGTAAACACCCGCGCGCCCTCCACGTTGTAAAAAGATACATTCTAAAGTATGACAGAATGTGTCTTTTTTTCGTCTTGCTTAAAAGTTCCTCGATATAATCATCGACGATCCCTTTTTTTGGAATTTTTCACCCTCTCTCTCTCCTCGACGCAAAGACCCCCGCGTGATGTCGTAGCTACAACTATCACGTAATTGGGCGACCGAAAGGCTTTTTGATTGAGCTAGTTTATTTTTTTTTGTTCCATCGGATTTTACGGTTGAACTGAGATTCTAAATCCGCTACGAATGAATATATGAAAAAAACTAACTCCGAATGCGACTTAACATTTTTAAACTGCTAAAATTCATCATTCGTCCTTCATAAACAAGCTGAGGGCGAACCAACCGAACGCGACCGTCCTGACAAATCGATGTCGTTTTCGCAAGCGCAAGCGCTGATATACATCCATGATGATAACATTAAAAGCATTGGCAACACTTTCGTGATTAATTGGTTTTTGTGCCGACGAACCGTAGAGAGAGCTAGCCTGGTAGAAAAAACACGTTGCGCGTTCTTCACTTCTCCAGTCTACGGCTAAACTCTTATAATTGGAGTCATTCCAAACTGGTCGCCACCGACGGTTTTTACCGCGTATCGATTACAATTAAAGCCGAGTTTTTAATTAACACATTGTACGAGATTGAGAGAGAAAGAGAGCCAGAGAGAGAAGAACGGAATGCGGCTGGAGGACAATGCTTGCGCTCTCCTTAATGGCACCTCTTCAACGATGAATCCGGCTCGACGGTTAAACAACGGCTTTTAGCCGGTCTGTTTATCACTTTGACGAAGAAGGAGGAAAATTGTTATTTTTTTCCGCCTGTATAAAAGAATTTTTCAGTTTACGACGAGGTTAATTGCGGATACGAGTCCATTTTTTTACCGCGTCCGGCCTTTCATCAATTTCTTCGCTTTTTCAAAAACACGCGCGCGCGTTCCTCGAATTCTCTCTCCTCCTTTTCTTCAAAAACGTAAAGAACACCATAGATGTATAAAAATATATGCGCAGCCGCTATTGAGTATCGCGCGCTCGCGCGGTCTCGGATCTTCACCCATCGATTCCAAAAAAATGTCGGCGCGCCGCCGATCGTTGCTCTGCAGAGGCTAGCCGAGTAACGGGTGCTGTCGTCCGCTGTTGAAAAGCAACAGCCATCCGTATGTAGCCCGCGCCCTGGAAGTCTAGTTAAACATTTCATTATTGTCAATCTAACCGGTTTCTCGCTCCGTTCCCTTTAGCCGGTCGACCTTTCTCTCTCTCCATCTCGTTCCGATAAAGCTTTACATTGAAGAGCGCTAGGAAGCCGTTTTTTGGATCGGAGTCGGTGATAATACCGGTCGGTTCGATAAGCGTACGCGGAGGCTTCCCCACTATATACGGATATGCAGCCATCGAACCGTTAATTACCCTTATTCTTCATATATTCATCTCTCGCGTATACACCTTACCCGACTACGGCGAGTTTATCGTAATGGATGAACAGGAACGATCGTCGTCGTTCAGTTCGGTGAAAATTATAATTACAAACGATTGCAGTGTATCTATTCCGACGGCTACCTCGTTCTCTGACGGCGATCCTTCAGGAGCGAACGCCGCCATCGTAGGAGGTGGAGGAGGAGGAGGCGCATTCGGAGGAATTTTCGGTGGTTCTAAACATTCTAGCTTGTGTTGTCAATTGGGCGAATCGCCTACGGAATACCAAAGGGATTCACCCCCGGCACCCAATTCTACGTCGTCGTCAACATATTTCAGAGACAGACGTCGATCGACGAACGCCGCCGATCTATTGCTCACAGATCGTCGTCGATCATCAATGAATTCGGTGAAAGATACGGTCGTCGAAACGCCGTTGGTTCAACAGGCCAATCATCGTTGGTCGCTGAAATTGAAACGGATCCAGCAGAATTCTAGTTACGGCACGACGAGAATTTTGTCTGGTCACGTTAACGGCAATAATCGAACCGGCAGTAATCGATCGTCGAAAAAGTACAGTACGCCTCATCGGCCGCCCACATTGATCACGAATAACATTCGTCGCGTACGGTCGTACAGTTTGCAACCGACGAACAACGGCACGTTGAGAAAGGAACGGTACCAGGACTCCGGCGAGAAATTACTACAAAATAGCTTAGGGTATAACGTCGGCGGTAGCGTGGACGAATTCGACGAAACCGAATGCATCGTACAGCGACCGAGTCCTCGATCGCAGAAACAACCGTTGAGAATGCAACGACTGTTTTCCTACTCGTCGACTGTCAACAGCGTTCATCTGCCGAAATTAATGACTCAAATGTCGTCGACCAGTTGTTACGGTAGCACAGAATTAGCTCGTCAAGATTCAGTCGGTGCCTACGAAGTGTCGACCAATTACTGGGACCCAGAAACGCCTCAAAATGGTAGTTCGAATTGGAGTTTCGGGGGTCAGTTCATAAAATGCATATTTTTCGCTAGTTTCTTTAAGGAAATTCTACCGGGAAAAATCTTGTCATAAAGTTGCTCTGTTTTCGAGCATAAATTTGTTTAAAAAAAAGTATATTATTGTCTCAAATTTTTTTGCCATATCTAAACCTCGATTTATGCTTCGAAAGCATTGTATCAAATTTTGTCATCTTCGCAAGCTCATTTTCCTTCGATACTCATTTTATGCCTTTAATTAACGAAGTCCCTCGAAAATGATTATGATGATGAAGGAGGAAAGGTTTTTCGAAAAAAAGTTTTTTCCATTCGTTAATAGTCATTTCTTTTTGATGATTTTTGCGAACGTCTATTTTTGTGCGAGCCACACAAAAACCACCAGCAAACGAAAATCGAAATTTGTTGATGCAAAAAATAAAAGCTCAACTCATTAATAGAGTAAAAATTTTCACATTATGAACTCTTCGGCTACATTAAATCTAGCTCGGCTAGCTAGCTAGCTTGCAAAAACCGAGTTTTGATAAACAAACTATATTTGGCATTTATCATCGCCTGCTGAAAGGGAATAATATTTATCTAATATCAATAGTATTTTCTTGAATAGTTAATTTAAAAAATTTGCATCACAAATTTGCATACCTGTTAATGATCTGCTTGTGTTCGTTTTTCAGAAGAATACGAAAATATTACATTGATGTACGCCAAACACGAAGTAAGACGATATTGTTATTGAAACTGCTATTTAAATCGTTAGCAAGCGAGCGAAGTTTGTTTTTTCTGACACGTTTTTTGTTTTTTTAAGAAAATTCCCATGAAGGATTTCGGTTCGGAAGTTCGTGCGACGATGGACATTGATCATTTGCTCAATAAGGCAGTTCTTTTGCTCGATCTCCCCGAAACGAGTTTGGAGGAAATTTTTAGCAAGTATGCAAATTAGCATCTCGTTCGAAAGAATTTTTTAATTAATTTTTTTATACTGTCTATGCATTTTTTTCAAAGTTATTTTAAGTTTTCTCTTCTTTTGATGATGATAATTAATTTCTAGAATAATTCATGAAATGGATATTCAGGAGCCGGAATTTACTTCTGAACAAGTGAAAAACGCACTGTTCACTCAGGACGCAGGCAATCAGTGTAAGTTGAGGAAATTGGCTCGGTAACACGTTCACGCGGTTGATTTATTCGCCTTTTCAGTTCACATTCTATCCAGAACCGTGCAGAGCATTTGTACGGCGAATTTAGGCGGCGGATCGTTCGATTTCGATCAAACTTGGATTTGTGCCTTGTAAGTGAGCGATAGTACAGTATGCTACATCATCTTCTATCTAGAACGTTTTCCCGCCTATCCGAATAACCCGACACAGACAGGGCTCTATGTAATCCGTTAATGACATTCATCGGGGCGCATTTCGGTTTGAAAATAAAACCAATTACAAGCGCCGGCGAGAATGTTATCGGCGTTTTTTTTTTGTTTTCGATGGAAATCAACGCTTCTTTTCGTGCATTTTAAAACGGTTCTCCCGCTGAGTGCTAAACGAAAGACAATTTTCGCTAGTTTTTTCAGCTGCGTCGTTATAATTGACATTGTGCGGTCGACACCCGCATTTGCTAAGGGGGCGGGAGGGACGTTGAGGTTGTTTCGCTTGCCCTTCATTGATTACTGGCTACATGTCACATTTAAATTTTAACAACTAACCTCGCTATAGTTGGGTATAGTGAGTTAGTGACATTAATATGCCGAAAGGGCGGCTGAAAACGTTTTATGCCTTTTTTAAGGGCGTTCACCAGCTAGCTCAATAAATTTGCTCGGAAAGCAACATTTTCAGACATTGATTTCTTATTTACAGGTGCATGTTGCCAACCGTACAACATCGGCATGTGGCTATAGCGAGACTAAGTCATCCGACGAATTTAGGCCGAACTATGCAAGATTTGCGATTCATAATAATCGTGATCGCTCCATCAAGAGCCGTAAGTCGATTTTGCTAAAGTTTAGAAACGCTCATTATTTAAATCCATTCATTAAAATACAAAATTTACGGGTGAAAAAAACACTAAATGTGCGCTTTCGAGCAACGCAAACAACTTTTTGGTTTGTTTTTCAATAAAAAAATTAAATTTTCGTATTTATTAAATACATCGATCCAAGCTGTTTACTTTACTCGTTGATGCTTTGAAGCGCTGGACGTGAATGTCAATTTGTTTTTGATTGAATAAGGAAATATTTTTTTGACAAGTTTCTCTTAGACAGATTCGTGTCTGAAGAATATGTAAATTATCATTGAAATTAAATTGAATTCCATCACGATAACCTTGTCAACATGAGTCTTCAATTTACGTACTTCATTTGTGGCTAGCTAGCACACATTTTAGACAGTTTTTCGCTCGTTTTTTAGAAAGGAACCAAAACTGGCTTGGAAACTGCTCGAACGTTCGCCACGCTGTTCGCCGACATGGATATACGACAAAAATTAGTCATGTCTCAAGGTGTCGAACAATTTCGTCAAACAATGTTGCACGCGGCCAAAGAGTTGGCGGTCGAGCAGAATCAATGGAGAGAAAGAAAATTCTCCTTACATTTGTCGGACGCCAAAGAGCAAATGGTATTTCTTGTAGCTGTTGCGAGACACTTTACGGTTACTTGTCAGAATTTGCTCGTTGACTTGCTTTTCAGGTCGGCCCTAATCGTTGGTACTTAGGTCGAGGTGTCAAAGACGATTTTATGCGACGACTTCCCAATTACCTAGCCGACTACTTAGATGGTATACAGTTCGTTGGACTTAGTATATTTTGTATTTTATATATAAATCTCACGCAGGCATTCGAGGACCGAAGACGATTCAAAAACTATTTAGTACAGTCGTCTTCCTTTATTTTGCCTGTCTGTTGCCTTCTATCGCTTTCGGGGTGCTCAATCACGACAATACGAACGGTGCTATAGGTAAGATGTTTTTTTGCTTTGTAATTTTGTAATTTTGCTTCACATTCGATTAGCTAGCGCATTATTTTTGTTTCTACAGGTGTCAAACAAGCCGTTTATGCTCAAGCCATAGGTGGATTGTTTTTCGCTTTGCTCGGTGGTCAGCCAATGATAATACTAGTAACGACGGTGCCCATAGCAATATACGTCAAAAGTAACAACACTGTAACCTTCAGCAAGAGCAAATTCAACCAGAATTTTATCACTGTCTAATCGTTTTTTAGTTATCTTCGTCATTTCCAGCGATTTTGGGCCAATGTCGAATAATAAAAATTTGTTTTTCGCAATGTACGCCTGCGTGGGATTATGGGCACAATTTTTTCTAATACTGTACGCGGCCACTGAACTCTCCAACGTCATGAGATTCGCTACGAGGTATTCTCAAACATGGAAAGTTGAGATTTCAAATTTCAAATTCAAAATAAAAGTTATTTCCATTAAAGGTCTGCTGAAGAAATTTTTTCAATATTTATGGCGCTTGCTTTTATCGTAGAATCATTCAAAGCTTTGCATTCCAGTAAATCAAGGAAAAGAGTCAACTTTCTAGTTTTTCAATGAAGTTTTCTGCTGGCTTGTAGATTTTAAAGACTTTTATCATTCCGAAGTTTGCGATCACGATACGCACAGTAACTTGAATATGACCAGCAGCGGTACGAAACACGGTATTAATTCGTCGAATTACAGTAATAATAATTCACCGTCGATGATGATGCACGATCCGACGAAATCCCTCTACATGGCTCAGTGCCATAGGGAGAATAGCATACTGTACATTTTGCTCATGTTCGGAACTTTATGGTTGGCCGTGTTTTTGTACAATTTTCGAAAAACGTAAGGGTTATGTATTGTGTGGTACAGTATTGCGAAATGAAAATCTTACACGATATTGTAGAAATGTAGAAAATCTTACACGATATTGTATTTAAATTTTGCATCTAGCAGTGTATCGAGCGGTACATCCACTGATGCATCCGTTCAGCTAGCTAGTTTCTAGTAATCAGTGTTTTCGTGCTCTGAATCCGAATATGATTGTACGTGGTACGAGTTCGTCAGTCTATTGTAATTTCGTGTATGCTTACAGGCCTTACTTAACTGTAACTAAGCGCGAAATGTTGGCCGACTATGCCCTACCCATGGCCGTTATGGTTACGTCGTTCATGGGCAGTTACTGTTTCCGCGACGTGCAAAGTAATTGGAGTACAGTACTCTTTTTATAATTTGTTTTCGTTTCATTTCCAGACCATACTTAACGAGGGCCAGGCGCGAAATTTTGGCTGATTTTGCATTGCCAGTTTCAGTCATAGCCATGTCTTTCACGGGAACTTTTTGTTTTCGTGAGTTACATCGTAAGTCTTTCTTTCATGGTCACATCATTCGAAAAAATACAAAAGTAGCTCACGTGCCGCGTGCTGTGCCCTCTATAAGTGTTGCAAAAATCCGTCTTAACGTCGTTCTAGCTTCGTTTAAAAACAAAAAATCGTACTTGCTTTTTCAGTTGAAAAGTTCACGTACGACCCCGATCAACCTCTGGGTACGTTGGCCGAAATTTGGAATTTATCAGTGGCGCAAATATTTTTATGCATGGGTCTCGGGTTTTGTTTGTCGTTCTTATTTTTCATGGACCAAAACATAACGTCCGCTATAGTTAACAATCAACAGAACAAGTGAGTGCTTGCAGCACTGTCCCTCACTAGCCGTAGACTCTTAGGGGCTCACATTTATAAAACGATTTTGTTTTCCAGACTTCGGAAAGGACCGGCCACTCATTTCGATTTATTAATAGTCGCCATACTGAATATATTTTTGTCGTGTTACGGTCTACCGTGGATGTACGCGGCACTGCCTCACTCACCACTACATCTTCGAGCTTTGGCCGATGTCGAAGAACGAGTTTCGCAGGGACATGTTCATGAAGTGTAAGGACATGGATTTTGTTTTTTTTATATTCTTGCAAGACCATATTGGGAAGCTGTCAGTATTTTGTCAAATATCTGATAGGAAACCTCAATTATTCCAAGTTTTATTTTATTTTTTTATAGAATAATGAACGTGAGGGAAACAAGGTTAGCATCTATAATTGCTCATGTATTAGTATTAATTTCCGCCCTGGTATTACTACCGGCTCCGTTGAACTACATACCACGTTCAGTATTGGACGGACTATTTTTGTATATGGCTGCAACTTCGGTGAATGGCAATGAAATGTTCGAGCGAATACTGCTTCTATTCACTGAGCAGGTAAATTTTTTGTGTCCAATCCGTCTAACACAGTCTCCAGTGAACTTTGCTCGTCATTCGACTCTACACTGAGCAAGACAAGTAATGTAATTTGTTTTTCAGGCTGCTTACCCGCCCACTCATTACATACGACGAGTACCTCAGAGAAAGGTTCATTTATTCACATTGTTTCAAATCATCCAATTGGTATTGTTGTGCTCGTTCGGTTTCGCGCCGTACCCTTATATCGAAATGGTATTTCCATTGGTGTGCTTTTGTTTCATCCCAATTAGGTAAAATATAAATACAAACAAATTTTTTCGATGGCTGCTGTTGTAAGCGTGTCCTGCTTTTCAGGCAGCTGATTATACCCCGTCTGATAGATTATAAATATTTGGACGCTTTGGATGGAAAACATTAGTTTTACGTTTGTATTAATAATTTAGACGGTCAATTATTTGTTTTGAAATTTCTATTCGAGTCTCATATTTGATACTAAGGCTGAGCCTTTTATTCGCATAATGTAGGTTCTTGTGTTACTTGTATCTCTCAATAATCTTGCCGGTGTGTTTCAACTTGCCAGACAAAAATATTCTTGCGGGTTTTTATTTTATTAGAATTACAAAGATTTATTCATACTGTAGACCCAGACTGCTATATTTTGGTACAATATGAAAAAGAATAGTAGGTACTGTATGTTGTATATGTGTTCCCAGTGATAAAACACGGTTAAAATATTTTACCTTATACAATTATAATAACGTTAATTTTGATGATTCAATTATTTACCTTGTATGTACAGCTTTGTGATAGATTTTTAGTTAGTTGAAATTTTTTTATATTATTGTCCTTATGTCGATATTTATATTGTACTGTACATATTTGGAAATACCTAAGAGTTTTAAGATTAAATGTTTCATGTCATTTCCTTTCATTTCACTGTACAAAGAAGTTTTTTATAGCATTTTACATTATTCTTATTATTGTTTATCTTTGTGTCTACATTGTCGAATATACTTTTCGTTACAGTCTATTATTAAATTTTATTGACATCTTTTAATTTTACTAATTTATATAAATTGGTTAATCTTAGTAAACAGTTGTAGCGAGTGGTTGGCAATATAATTTACTGTACAATTGATATTCTGAAAATTAAAAATTACTTGAAATCTTTATACTTATTTTTATCTTGATGAAGTCACCAGTTTGCTACTCTGACTGCAAATCTCATATCTTTATGACACAATAACGAACCATAAATAAAATAAGATTTAATCTAAGAAGGCTAATAAATAAATGACTTTTTATTAACATAACTTCACGAGAATCCGTTATGATTTGTCGTGATAATATTAAAATAAGCTACAATGGAGTCCAATCCCAGGCCGAATTTATGTAATTTGACATATTGCCATAAAAATTAGCGATTGAAGAATTCGGTCTAGCTTGATTGCGCAAGTAAACGATTGGACCATCGGCCAAATAGGCACCCCACCATCCAAAACTTCCAGTGGATATTATCGAACCATCGCATCTTGTTAAAATACACAAATCGACTTCAGCTGCATTCATTTCCAAAACAACGATGTTTGTAAGATTTGGTAAATTCTGCGAGTTCCAATTGAAATCGCTGCCCAAAATTAAAAACAACATGCACCGAGATAGATTCCTAAATCGACGTTCGAAATAGTGAAAGCATCACGAAAATACTTCGCGTCCGCTAAATTACAGTAAAACCTGCTAAGTTTTAGCCCTCTATAAGTTTTAGACCTGTCTAAGTTTTAGGGAAAAATTGAGAAC
>JAQGBA010000671.1:0-26550 GCA_034698125.1 Prionchulus punctatus
ATGATCTAAGTCGATATTTGTTTAAAATTGTACTACACCTTCAAGTATTGAAGTCGAGAACTTAATAATAATAATAATAATACTTGCACATCATTCTTACTGTAATCTTTTTGAGTTTGCAATTGTGAATGGACTTTAAGGTTAAAATTTACAACCCATATTCAGATAGTGACTTTTAAGTGAGGATGGAAAATTCAGTGGCTATCTACTGAACACATAGACAGCTTCTAATTTTAAATTGTTGAGGTCGCAACTATTACGTTTGAACGTACTTTCGAGGCGAAATTAAAAAATGATATAAGAAAATACCCATTCTTAATTTACATTTTATCGCACAGATAAACAAATTGCCTATCGAATGATATGCAATTCAACACACGCAAACACCAGCCAGAAGCATTTGACTGCAAAATTGTGCACAAGTGTCAATGAATTTAAATCAATTCAATTCTCAGGCATTTTTTAATTGTCGGATAACTTGGGCGTAGAGCGTCTAAATATAGTCCATTCACAATTGTAAACTCAAAAAATTTACAGTAAGAATGATGTGCACGTACAGCGTGAAACACAAATTTGAATCTCTTACACTATACAAAATGGTCCTTGCGTTTTAGACGCACCGAAAGTATGAGTCCACTTGCGTTTTACAAAATGAGCATTTTTATTTCCTGTTGATCACTCTTCATTATCCTTATCACTCCAATATGAACCGAATGATTACAAACGTTTTTCAATTTTTCGCATTTCAAATTCCATTTGCTCAAATAAAGTTCGATGCTCCAATCGGCGCTAAATTTAAAATTTAAAATTGATCAAATTCAAACTTTTAAATTTTAGCTTCTTTCCTGCTACGAGAAGTAAAATTTCAATCGCGGATTTCTTTCGATAAGAAACGAAACAGTAACAAGAATTTGCTCGTAAACTGAATAATAAAACAAAATAACTGTCGGATACGAATAATCTGAAAGGTGACTACTATTCGAGGTTACCCGACGGATCGTAAAAACAGTCTGCTGAAATTAGCAGCTCGAATTTGGGACAGCGACAGTAAATTCGAATCTATTCTTTCCCACGCGATGGGCGGGCACGTGACATCAGTAAGACTGTTTGAGCGGGAGTTGAAACGGACAAAAGTTTTGCTGGAGACTTCGACATCGACGTTTCTGTCGCTGCCGAACGAACTCTGCGCGAACTTGTCTTTCGATCAGTTGATCGAGGAACCGACGCGCATTACCTAGATTAGCCGAAAAATAATCGATTACATTTGTTTGATAAATCGCAATTTATCGCCGAGTATGCTTCGGTTCCGCGCAGTTTTAGCAATCGTAACATTACTGCATTCGAAAGCATCGCGTAGTGAGAAAATCGAATGGGAAAGTCAACTATATAAAATTTCGCTCGTACGTCTGTTTCGACCATCTTTATTTCGGCGAGACCTGCGGGAGTTGGACTCGGTCTTCAAGTAAGTAGCGCATGAAAAGCGTGTGAACTTCAACAAAAACTGTTCTCTTCCATGGTTGATAAACAATGATAAACAGGAAGAAAGAATTCGAGCCGATTCACCCGTATGGATGAATGGTAAAATTCTACAATCAATTAAACTCCGCGATAAAGCCACCGCCGTATGAATTCGGATTCAGACTCTTTCGGAAATTATGTAATTCAATGACTACTCTTATTCGTTATCTTAAAGCGAACTACTATGATAGCCTCGTAAATTCCTCCTCAACAAAAAAAATCCTGCTACGGACGTTAAAGAAAATTTTATCATTGACAACGAGTATGTCTCTATTTACGATTCCGGATATAACTCACGAATTTATCTCTTCGTAGATTAGGCTGATGTCTGCTTGGAAGTCCATCAGTCTGGATGGCGTAAGTGCCAACTGATTAAATTTGCTGATGACAGTATTATTCCACCACTGATCTGTGTCTGCAACACGTCAATTCGAACGGGCTGTTACCCATCGGGTTGGAAAATAGCTAAAATTATTCCCCCGTTTAAAGGCGGTGAGTCTCCCTCCTGTTCGAATTATCGGCCTGTTTCCATTCCGCTGGTCGTTAGCAAAATCATCGAGCGACACGTTTTTAATTGTCTGCTGTCTTATCTGAACGAAAATAATTTGTTATTCCAGTATCAGTCAGGATTTTTAGTCCAAACCCTTCATGTTTCACTACACTGTTGTCTACGACGGAAAATTGGATCGATAACCTTGATTCAGGGAATATCGCAGGATCGATTTTCATAGACTTCGGTAAGACCTTCGATGAAATTAATCGCAACCTCTTATTATCAAAGCTAAAATCGTACAGCATCGAGAACACTACACTGATGTGGTTTCAGTAGTATTTATCTGGTCGCACGCATCGAGTTATCGTCTCCTGTGCCCCTGCTACATGGAACCCCACAGGGTAATGTACTCGGGCCGTTGATGTTCATTATGTATATTAACATAAAGCGAACTAGCGAGCTTTACCCGAGTGCGAGCTTTAACCCGAGCTTAAAAATTAATACTCGCCGCCGCCATCCGTACGCTGATGATGTCATTATATCCAGTTCCAGCTGATCACGCACAATTGTATCTCATCGACCACAACTGGCGGAAGATGCAGTTGATGAATGACCATCGGAAAATGGTACAACTGTTAATGTTGCTAAATCAGCCAGTATCCTCATATGCGGCAAATCTGTTTCGAACGATTTTGAAGCACCGCGGTTCCAAGGAACTACCTTTCCTGTTGTGAAAGAATTTCAATTTCTCGGACTCCGTCTTATGGATCAGCTCAGCATTCGACCAACTCGCGATCATAGACGCGCTAAACTCGCTTTCAGAGTTAACCTGCTGCGGAAGGCGAGACAATTTGTTTCTAAACACATTCTATCGCTCCTTTTTAATGCTTATTGCAAACCTTTTATCAAATATTGTATCGCAAAATATAGAGCACATTTAAACCAGGGAGACGTGCAGACTCTGCAAGATACAGCTGTGCGAAACAATTGTGTCATCCACTACGTTTTAGTTCGAAAAAACTTTACTTCGACTCCTCAGGCTGGCTGTTATTTGTTTCACGTGTTGGTCTCTGCTAGAAACTAGCTAAAGCTAATTGTAGATTTTAACCAATAAAGATGCGCCATCAACTATAGACAGAGATCAAGCGACAAGACGTCCAGTGACAATAACTCTACAATGACCATACTCGACTGTCGTATTGTCCAGCAGTTGTAATCAATCGCTGCTTACAGTACGACCATCGAGTGACGTCACTGTCTACTTTTGCAAAAGTTGATTGAGCGTACTTGATATACACTTTTATCTCGGCGATAGATTTTCACACTGAGACACACGTACAGTAAGTCGTACGCCGGCGCTTCGAAACTTTTTTTTGGCAATAGTTGCAAATATTATTGCATCATCCGCCGAATATTTATTCAGTTGCGGGTCGCTGAAGAGCCGAATGACGTGTTGCAAAATCACAGGAACGGGCGATTGAAAAACAATTTTTCATTCCGGACCGTTCGTTTCGTATCTCGGCGGCGTCTATGTTACGTCAAAAATGCAACCACGTGGTGGAAAGTTTTTCGGCACCGAAAACTTTGCAGACACGCATATAAATCGAGCAAAAATCATAAACAGTCTCCAACGAAATGTTTATAGTTGGCGAGCGGCCAACTCGGCGGCGTGCTTCGCTCGGAAGACTTTACGCGGTCTATTTGCTCAGGAAAAATACTCCGAAGGGTTTCAACGATTTACCTTCTCTGCTCTCTGACGTAGATAGCACGTTGGTTTTGTATCCAGCCGTTTAGTCGTTAGGGTTCCTCTCCTCCGCTAAAAAACCGGTTCGTCATTAAACGTCTATCATCGTTAGCATTCTGGGACCCGGTGTCCTATAAGAAAGTACCGAACGACGGAAGGGAGTTAGTTACCCGAAGAATCTCAGCAAGCGAAAGGAGAGCCAGCCAAAATTGAGTGAGTATATCGTTCGAATATCATTGAACGACATCAGTCGGCTCGTTATATCTTAGACCGTTAGACCTTAAGACCCTTAGTCCGATCGTCGGACCGTCGTTCCTTTAGACCATCAGTCATTTAGGCGGGCGGTCCTACGGACCGTTAGTTCTTTAGATTCGGTCCTTTAGATCGTTAGTCCGTTCGACCGTCGGTCCTCGACATCGTCATTCCGTTGGAGCGTCGGTCCTTAAGACGGTTCCTTTAGACCCATCATCTTTTCCTCGACCATCATTCCTCGAGACATTCAGTCTTTCGAACATCATTCCTTTAGACCATACAACATCATCGGACCATCGATCCCTTACATCTTCGGTCCGTCGGTCCTCGATGCCGAACGAATCCTACTGTAATGTACTTACTGTATGTGTATCATCTCTCGGCGAAACACTTTTTTTCTTCGACTCTTGATTGACAATACGGAGCTCCTATTTCTATAACCGAGCGAAACGAGTTTTCCCCCCTTCTCGAAGGTGTGTCGTCGTCCGTTCGTCTCGATACCCGGCGCAGGCAGCTCCAGAGAACGTTATTTACGTCGGGCTCACGGCTGTTCGGGTGGTCGGTCGGTTAGAATATCGCTTCGCTCCGACAAAATTCTCATCGTAAAATTAAAATTATGAAGAGGTACTATTTAGCAAGGAAAGATATCGAAAAAATACGACATAATCTTCGACGACAAATTATTCGCGAGCGTCCTTCGTACATAAATCCTGGTCTTCTTTTTGCAGGAATACGAGGACGAAAATGATACCAGATAAAAACGAAATTCTCAACGAGCGTAACGCCGTCGCCAAGTTATGCAAGGTTACGCCGATGATGTCCCACAATAATTCGGCGGATAGCGCGGAACGCGAATTACCGGCGTTGAAACGAAGCCGATCGGAGAACGAAAGCGATATCGTCGAGGAATGGGAAGTGATCGAGCCCTCGCTTCATTCCGAGAACACGATAAATCCAATCAGACGTATCGTCGACGTTATGAACATCAAGCCGAACCCGAACAAAGAGTTGATCAAGTTGAACATCGGCGATCCGACTGTATGCGGTATATTGCCCACGCATCCCAACGTCGCGAAAGCCGTGGCCGAATCCCTTGTGAGCGGTAAATTCAACGGGTACGGACCGGCGGTGGGCTTTGCGGAAATCCGCGAAGCCTTGGCCGAATTCGTTACCCACCCCGAGGCTCCGGTCACCGCCGACGATATCGTGCTAACTAGCGGATGTTCCCACGGGCTTCAACTGGCCATCGAAGCCCTCGCCAACCCCGGACAGAATATCCTCGTGCCAAGACCCGGTTTCCCGCTGTACGTGACGCTCATGCGCCCGCACGGCATACAGGAACGGTATTACAATTTGATCATGGAGAAAGGCTGGGAGGCCGACTTGCAACAGATGGAGAATCTGATCGACGAACATACTGCGGCCATAGTGGTCAACAATCCGAGCAATCCGTGTGGCGCCGTTTTCTCGAAAGATCATTTGGAGGCAATTTTGAAACTGGCCCACCGGCGCAAAGTGCCCATAATCGCTGACGAGATTTACGGCTCGATGGTCTACAACGACGCCAAATTCCATCCATTGGCGACGCTGAAGCCGAAGGTTCCGATCGTGACTTGCGACGGTATATCGAAGAGGTAATTAATTCGCGATGAAAAATAAAAAGAGTCCTAGCGATAACCAAATTCGTGAAAACGAATTTGAATTTGAATTTGAATTTGATACTGCTTTCTCGATTGTTACTTGACCGATCTAAGTTCGCGAACTAACGATGAACGCGTTCGATTACCGTTTACTGTAGAACTGTAGAAAAAAAAGGCTTAGGCCGCGAGAGCTCGAGCAAATCGGCGAGGCCCCTCTCGAGTCGTCATTGAAACTCGCCTCGGTTTGTTTGACTTTCGAAGCGAAACTTTTCTTTTACCCGTACACACGCGATACGTCAGGTTTTTTCGAGTTTGCGAACATCACCCGCGTCCTTACCGACAACTTTTAAATAAGCAATTGTCGTTTAATTCATCATCCGAATCCCCGGCGGTTGACGCGCTGCCGCGTGGCGGGCTGTCTTTCGATCTCTAACTGGTTCTTAATCGAGTTTGCGAATAACAAAAACTTTTTTGGGGAGTAAACGAAAAAGTTTTTGTCGAACAAACAAAAAAAAATTAAACCTTCGATAATCACGTAGAGCGTCGACGAATCTATATCCGAATATACGACGGAAGAACAACCGACACTTACGATTCTGATGCTAAACGCATGCTTTTTTCCCTCGGATACTCGTGTCATTTTCGAACGGCGAAAAACAAAAACTTTCTCAAACTGGTTCGGTGATGAGTTTTGTTTTAATTTATCTTTTTTTCGTTTCGTTTACGCAGGTACTTGGTGCCCGGATGGCGGTTGGGTTGGTTGATCGTGCACGACGTCGACAATTGTATGAGCAAGATACGCGTGGGCATTCGTCAACTGGCGCAAAAGATCGTCGGACCGTGCGCCCTCATGCAGGGCGCGTTGCCGGCCATACTCAGAACCACGCCGCAAGATTTCTTCGACTATACGCGGCGAGTCTTGCACGCCAACGCCGATACAGCATATCGAGCGCTGACCGGCGTACCCGGCCTGAGTCCGGTGCAAACTCACGGCGCCATGTACATGATGGTATCGTTGGATATGAAATGCTTCCCCGAATATAAAACCGAACTGGAGTTCGTACGAGGGCTCATCGCCGAGGAGAGCGTGTACTGTCTGCCGGGCACAGCCTTCAGTTATCCGGGCGCCATCCGTATCGTGCTGACCAACGAGCAACATCACATGGCCGAAGCGTGCTCGCGAATAGCCGAATTCTGCGATCGTCATTACAAACAGTTTCCGGACTTGGACAAAATTGACGGCGCGTCGCACCGCAATGGTTATGTCAAACAGTTATAATATTTATTTTTCCCGCCCAGCCCCGCTCGAATCTATAACGGTAATTTGACTGAAACATTAATTCCCCGGGTCGTGTAATCTTAAATTATCTAAGTGTTTTTGTACATAGACAGTGTTTTTTTTATTATTATCGTTATTTTTTTTGCTGAAATTAATTTTTTTTCTTCGATTAAAAGTCCGGTTGATAATTTGAGCTTTTTGTGATTTTTTTAAATTAAAAAATAAACTTTTACATACAATACAGACAAATATTCGTTACGAAATATATTTTTTAATTGTTGATTCGCAAGTACAAGGTTAATCCGGCAATTTGTTATAGGCCCGTGTAATTTTGATAAAATGGCAGTTTGCGCCAATTTTCACTCGCAGTGAATTAAAAATCAAGTGATTATCGATAAAATGCGCCGTTGGAATGTCAAAAACGTTCTTTTATTCAATTTTTTTAGCAAACTTCAAAGTAAATTTTGATAAAATATTATGGGACATTTTAAGCAAAAAGCGTTGAGCGCACAATTTCTATTGGCGTATAGCAAATCGCCTGATTGTACGCGTACTTGCGAATCAACAATTAAAATATATGTATTTCGTTTGTCGAAAGGTGGGAAACGTTCAGTTTTTATTTCTTGGCGTCGTTCGAGGCTGAAAAGCCTACATCTAGGCTGCATGGCGATACGCGAATTTTATTTTTGTTATACTTTCTCTCGCGAAGGTTTATAGTTTTATTTTTAACGCATCTTGTTTTCGCAAGATTTTCATCTTTTGGCAATGAATTTCGATGGTGATTTATTATATGACCCATTAAAAATGTTTTTCTATAGTTTTTATTTTTGAAACTGATGCAACGACGGCGGAGGCCGGTGTAACTTTGCCCGAGGCGAAATCGAAACTGTACATCGCTTATTTAACGGTAATTTTTTATAACTGTCAATTTGAATTAAATTGCAAAGTTTGAAAGGGGTGCAAAAAAAAATGATCAGGAAAAAAACAGAAAAACATCATCAGCAAGTAGTTAGCAAGCAAAGTTTCATCTATATTGTGGATCGACAGCTAGCAAGCTAGCTAACTTTATCAGCTTGTTTGGATTGTAAGCACGTATCGAAGCTAACTGATGCTGATTACAAAACATCCTTCATTGGGGGCGACAGTTTGTTTTGTTCTTCGTTAAATTTATAGTCGAATTTCTTCGCATGTGCATCTTAAAACCAAATTTTTAATGTTACAATGTTGCATATATTTTTATTTCTAATTTCTACCAATGTTTTCTTCGCGTTTGCTGTTGATTTAAGCCGATATAAATTCACTGTGGAACAGATGACCATGAATGAATATCGGCTAATTCCACAAGCGGGGTCGAAAAATCTTGCCAATATGGAAATCGACATTTGCGGGAATAAAAGCAGGGAATGCACAAAAAAAGAGTGTTCGAGTGATAAAGTAAAAATTAATATTGATAACGTAAAAATTAATATGGATAAAGAGGAATTCCTCAGTTATTGCGCAATCCGTTTTTTAGCGAGCGATCAATGAAGAATTAAACTGCGTACCATCGGAGAGAGACTGCTATTGTATCATACAAAACGAAACGAGTGGATCAGTCGATATTAGCCGTAAGTATTTTATCGATCGTTTCAGTGTGAAGGATCGCAATGGGAATGTCCTAATTTTCAGATGAAGGGGCAACTCGTATTCAAATACTCCAATACAGTTCCGCATTTGAAACAGTAAAAATTGGCCAGAATGTTACTTTTTTTGTTTATTTCACTGCCCCTCGTTGTAAAAACCTCGTCGTGTGGCTCTCCTTGGTAACATCGACACTCGGAGGTGTCGAAGGTGAACAATGGGAATACAACTTTACGATCAGCAGCGAAAATACATTAATAAAAATGTCGCTATCGATGAACGCGAATTCATCCGATTCTGGTATCTATTTAATGCACATTCAGGCTGAAAAGATTTCTGTCATATATCCATTTACGCTTTACATACCATCCAAGTTTAGAGTGAAAGAAACGAAAGTTATCGATAACGATGATAAAATTCATACGAGCCGATTTTGGATTCCGCGCAATTACTATACAGTTTACTGTCACGTCGAAGGCGGTCTGTCGACGAACGATACTTTTGTAGCGTACAGAAAAAAATGTTCGTTAAAGAGCGATTGTCCGTGGATTAAGGACGATGGAGATGGTAGCGGAACATTCAATGTGCACAATAATATTTTCGAAAAAACTATTCGCTTCAAAATTAAAGCCACTGACCGAGAAATCGAATCGTACAATATCACTTACGATAATGAGAGGTGCGTCGACGGTGTCTATTACCCTTCGCACGTTCCCAATGGCGTTTTTGCAGAACCATCGCCGGCGTTATACATCGTCGGCGAAACGCTCGTACTTCGTTGTTACTTCGATTCGACATATTTTAAATTCGAATTTTGGAGAGTAAGTGGCGATTTAACTACGTCGCTGTACTTGAACGAAAGTACAGATAAGTATTCTATTAGCGTTATTCGAATGGAATTCCAGTCTATAGTAAGCTTGACATTGAGCAATCTTACGATAAACGACAGCGGCTCGTATTCCTGTTGGTTCGACAACATAAATTCCGAGGAACACCGTGAGAATTCTCATTCAAATAAGGAAAGCCGTTCAATGAAGATTCTCGCATCGTCTCCGTCCCACGTAACAATCGCAATCACAGATGGAAAAGCGAGAAGCTTGCGATGCGTCGATGATGGTGATACAGCACAGCAAACAATATGGTACAATGAATCCGGTCATATAATCGGAAATGAAACTAACTTGTCTATAGCACCGGATTCGGCGACGTATCGCTGCAAAGTTCTCGGAGCGTTCGGCTGGCAGGAAAAAGTGTTTACCGTCGTCAGCGGAGACCGATCAAAATTGATGATCGTAGTTATCGTTTTGGTTAGTGTAATTGCGATGATGGTCATCCT
Source organism: Prionchulus punctatus (assembly GCA_034698125.1). Taxonomy (NCBI): domain Eukaryota; kingdom Metazoa; phylum Nematoda; class Enoplea; order Mononchida; family Mononchidae; genus Prionchulus; species Prionchulus punctatus. The sequence continues at coordinate 9,883 of JAQGBA010000671.1, forward strand.
CGGATCAATATTTGGAATACGAAAAATGATCCAACAGGTAAACTCGATAATTAAATTGCGACGCCGCCGTTCGGCGTACGAGCTAAACTACTTTTAGAGAGAATTGAAGGCGCGCTTGGTTCACTTGCAACAACTTCTCTCGTCGTCTTCATTTATTAGCTTGGACTCTCTCGGTTATCCGGCTTCTCTGAACACCACCGGATTAAACGATTTATACATCGATCCGAATAAATATATTCCAAAAGAGTACCTGACCATAGAAGAATTTTTAGACGTAGGCTGCTTCGGTGCAGTTTATAAAGGATCGTTGAAATGCGATTATCAAACTGATCGGATAACTGTCGCTGTTAAAGCGCCTCGAAGTATAGCGAGCTGTATATTCGAGTTGTATCGTCATTTCATAACCGCGGGTTGAAAAAAAGTACAGTAATCATAAAGTTTTTCTTTACCACCAGAATTCATACGTATCTTTACTGATTTTGGTATGCGACAGGATGCTAACCGCCGACCCGAGAATCGAAAATCGATAACTGAATAGGATCCATATCCAGTTTAGGATAACTGTACTTTTTCCAACTGTAGTTGCGAAAGGCGTAGAGACGCAGCTTGTGATTTTTTTAAAACTTTCAGTCAAACACGACTACCACCATTACTCGGCGTTGGTCGCAGAGTTGATGATCATGTCCCACATCGGAAGTCACATCAACTTGCTGGCTGTGTATGGTGCTGTGATTGAGAATTTGAATCGAGGCGAATTGTTCGTAGTTTTCGAATACTGCGAGAAAGGTTCCCTATTAAAATATTTGAAAAGTAAAAGATTCGTTGATGAATTGACATTGGATTATCAAAATGACCATTACGTTGGTCAAAGCGATCGAAAACTATCGGAGGTTTCTTTTATTCCTCCTCTTTTTCGGATCATATTTTGAATTTATGACACTTTTAGCGAGTCGAACTCAAGTCGGACTTAAATTACTCGAACAGCTACCCATTCAATGATGATGTAATTTTTACGTGCAATCTTCTCCAGTACGCTTATCAGATAGCGGATGGAATGAAATATTTAACATCTCGTCACGTAATTAACACCGACGGAAAATTATTTGTTCCGCGGCAAGTTTTCTTTTTAAGGTTGTTCACAGGGATCTGGCTCTTCGCAATATTTTGCTAACGAGCAGCCGCATTGTGAAAATTGCCGATTTCGGCTTAGCGCTGGATACGGATTTAAAGTTGAAGACATCGACCAACGAGCGATTGCCAGTAAAATGGATGCCACCGGAGGCGATTCATCTTAAAGAATTTTCGAGTTATTCGGACGTGTAATAACCCTTCGAACAACATTTTAATTGCTCATTATGAAAAATTCTTCATTTTTCTTCATTACAGTTGGTCCTATGGCATCGTCTTGTGGGAGCTGTTCACCCTCGGAATGGAACCCTTTGGTGACATTAAACTTTTCGACGAAGCTTCAGTACATTCCTTTTTCCAAAGTTTAACTAGTGGAAAGATCCCAACGTGTCCGATCTATGCTCCCTCAATAATGTAAACCAGTAACGAATTTGGATTTAGCCAGTGAATTTTTAATGCGTTTGTGCTGCAGATATTCTTTAATGAAAGATTGTTGGAAGATCGAAAAAGAGAAACGACCTTTGTTTGAAGAATGCAAGAAAGTTTGCGGATGCTTCTTGGCTGAGAATTTCCATTTAGCCTCCGAAGCGCTGATGGATCTCGTAAAAATTTTTCAACCGTACATCAACATCAAAGAGAGTTCGATTCGCGAAAACATTTCCATGGAGGAAAATTTCATTTATTTAACATTAATCGACGACAATTCTTACATTAACAACATTGAAAATTTATGAATAAAGTATAAAAGATAGAAACTGAACGAAATGAATGAAAATCAAATCAAAAAACTGTTCAAAATGAGAAATTCGCGTAAAAAAACACAAGTCAATTTTTGCTACTTTTAGATTTCTATGCAAATTGCACGCAGGTTGAATTCGACTTACGACAACACGACGCGAGTTGAATCGAAATTGTGCAATAAAATGTGGCGATTTGCTTCGATCGAGGTTTCTTTTCGTTTCATCGAAATTGCATCAGTTTTAAGATCGCTTTGAAAGTATTTTAATTCCAATTCCATTCGTTTTAAAATAGATTCCGTGAAATTTTACGTTTTTTTTGCGCTCGTTCGATTGGAAATCGACCAAATTTCGAGTACTTACGAGAGAATTTCGGGCCTTTTAAAGGCCTCTTAAAAAAAGAATGGACGAAGATAGAAACGTGTCGCCACTGCCCGACAGGCCTCCGACGCCGCCGTGCCCGCAAACAATGGAATTGAACTTAAATCTGTCGTCGTGCGATAATCTCCGTGACAAACTAAAAATCCTGCTGGACGACGGTCGAGGCGAGTGCATTTATCATTTCGGACCGGACGGCAAAGCCGAAGATGCTCGGGAGCCGAGCCGCGAAGAATTGAACGCCGCCGAATCGGCGCTGAGATTGGCGGCCGCCGAATTGAACGCCGACGTTACCGTTTTGAGGAGGCGAGCCGATCACGGCGTCGACGTTCTCGTGCGAAAATTCGTCGACGTCAAGGACTTCATCGAAGTCCGGTGAGTTTTTTTTTGTTTTTGCTCGTTCGCTTTCGGGCATATTTCGAGTTTTTGCTCCATTTCCAATCTTTTTTTTAGCGTGGCCGTCGTCGGCAACGTGGATGCCGGCAAGTCGACGCTGTTGGGCGTATTGACCCACGGCGAACTGGACAACGGTCGAGGTCAGGCGAGGTTGAAATTATTTCGGCACAAGCACGAGGTCGAAAGCGGTCGAACGTCGAGCGTCGGCAACGATATTTTGGGCTTCGATAGTAAAGGTACGCGACTCTATAGTTCGACTTTCAACTATAGTTTGCGCGCAACTATATCGTCCTTACTTTAAGGCGTCGTCGTCAATAAGCCCGACCCGCACGGCAGCCAGTTGAATTGGATTCAAATTTGTGAGGATGCGACGAAGGTGAGTTGTTTTTTTAAAACGAATTTCGCGCGCCGGCGGACGACGTTTCGGGCAAATTTTTAGGTGGTCACGTTCATCGACTTGGCCGGACACGAGCGATACTTGAAGACGACCATTTTCGGAATGACCGGCCACTCGCCCGACTATTGCATGTTGATGGTGGGCGCCAACGCGGGCGTCGTCGGAATGACCAAAGAGCATTTGGGCTTGGCGTTGGCGTTGAACGTGCCCGTGTTCGTCGTGGTCACTAAAATCGACATGTGTCCGTCGAACATCCTTCGAGAAACGTTGAAAGTTCTCTTGAAACTGTTGAAGTCGCCCGGATGTCGAAAATTGCCCGTTTTAGTGCAGTCGGTGGACGACGTTTTGATTTCGGCGTTGAATTTCGTGTCCGAACGGTAATTAACTTAAAAAGGCGACTATCGTTGGCTAGCCGCTCCAAGTTTCTCGTTTTTTTTCGACCAGGATCTGCCCCGTTTTCCAAGTGTCCAACGTGAGCGGCGAGAATATGGATTTGTTGAAATTGTTTTTGAACTTGCTCATCGTCAGGTCGCGCGCCTACACGTCGGAACCGCCCGAATTCCAAATAGACGACACGTACGCCGTTCCGGGCGTCGGCACGGTCGTCTCGGGCACTTGCCTGCGGGGCACCATCCGCCTGAACGACACGCTAATGCTGGGACCTGACAGCAGCGGACAATTCGCGCCCGTGCCCATCAAGTCGATTCATCGCAAGCGAATGCCCGTCGGCGAGGTGAGCGGCGGGCAGACGGCGTCATTTTCGTTGAAGAAAATCAAACGGTCCAACATTCGCAAAGGAATGGTCCTCGTATCGTCGGCGTGCGATCCGAAAGGATGCTGGGAATTCGACGCCGACATGCTCGTGCTACATCATCCGACGACCATCTCGCCCAAGTACCAGGCGATGGTCCACTGCGGCAGCGTTCGGCAGACGGCCACCATTCTGTACATGTCCAGGGATTGTTTGCGCACGGGCGACAAGGCCGCGGTTCGCTTTCGTTTCATAAAAAATCCCGAATATCTGCGCGCCGGGCAGCGTTTGGTGTTTCGCGAGGGTCGAACCAAGGCCGTCGGCAACATCACCGGTTTCATTCCTTACGTGCCGCCGCTCGTCGCGTCCAAGCCCAAACGAACAGTCGGTAACCGTCTATAGTTCGTAAGAAAGTATAGTCGCCGAGAAACTATAGATGATCGGATCGCGAACTATAGTTGAATGATTTCAGGCGACTATAGTTCTTGTTTTTCGCTCGTTACAGATGGAGCCGCGGGTGAATCCGGTCGATCGAAACGCAAAGGACCCAAAAGACGGAGAGCCGGCGGCGAATTCGAGAAGGAAGCCTTGGAACAAAATCTTCCATCGGCGGCGCCTGAACAGCATGCTGTTCCCGCGCTGCCTGTTGCTGTACCGACGGTTAGCGCCCCCGTTTCCGTTGCTGTTCCGACGCCTTCGTCGTGAAATGACGCGAAGAATTTTGTTTTCTTTTTTACGAAAGTTTTAGAAATTTTATCAGTGCAAGTACAATAAATGGATGAGAATTTTTTTCCGGCTTACGATCGAACGATGAACTGTTAATTTTTCTGGTTACGGTTACTGTTCTGCACTGTTTTTTGCTTGTTTTTGTTTCATTCGTGTAGAAACTTTTTATCATAATTGCATTTTGAAATAAAAAAAATAAATTTCTATATGTGATTGAAATTTATTGGTGTCTTCGAAGTGGTCCGCCAAAGAGATTATAGTTGCGAGTAGCTACGCATCGTAGGCTAGTTATCAACTATAGACAGCGTTGAGCCATCAACTATGGACAGTGTCTAGCCATTAACCTAGTCTTACAGGTGAGTGACCATGGCCGACGCCGATTACGGTTTGCACGTTTGGCCGTGCGCAGAATATCTATCCGGATTCATATTGGCCAATCAAGATTCCTTTCGCGGTAAATCCGTTTTAGAGGTACCTACGCATGCCCAAGTTACAGTACACGACAGGCGTTTACTCATATTCGTTTTTCATTTTAGCTAGGCTGCGGAACAGCATTAGCAGGAATTACTGCGGCGAAATGCGGAGCTACGGTAATCTTGAGCGACCGCGACAACGAACGTTTGAGGAAGTTGTCCGTTTCGAATTCCCGCCGAAACGGTCTTACCGATGTCACGTACCTGCCGATCACGTGGGGCGGAATAGATTCAAATTTACTGTCGCTGCCCAAACTCGACCTGCTTATTTCAGCGGACTGTTTTTACGATCCTTCGGGTAGCCTCGAATAGAAGTCAACTTTCGGATTAATATTCGACGGAGAATTTGTTTTTTATTCAGTTTTCGAGCAAATTCTTGTTACTGTCTCGTTTCTTATCGAAAGAAATCCGCAATTGAAATTTTATTTCTCTTATCAGGAAAGAAGGTGATTATAAAAAAATGCTTTAAGGGCAATTTTGAATTTTAAATTTTAAATTTAGCGCCGATTGGAGCATCGAACTTTATTTGCGCAAGTGGAATTTGAATTGCGAAAAATTGCCATACGTTTGTAATCATTCGGTTCATATTGGTTTGATAACGAGATACGAATTGACGGAAAATAAATAAAAAAATCATCGTGTTTGTACATTAAAATTAAAGTCCTTTTGTAACTACGACTGGAATAAGAGTACAGTATTCCTAAGTGAACATTTTCAATCCATATTCCAATTGTGAACGAGTATAGACGACTATGGTACAGACAACAGTCTCTTTCCAATCTGAATCTAACTGCATGTTAAGACACACCCAGATACAGCATCGTTTCTGTGATTTTTGAAAATGGCGGGAATATAAAGAAACAAAATTCAAAAATTCAATAAAACTTCGATAGAATTTTCTTTTATTTTTTGTCCCATACAATCTCATTTTGAAACCATCTACTGAATTGAAATTAGCTGCGCCCCGTGGCAAATTGCGTATTAAATTGATCACGCATGCTTTAACAAATATGAATCCAACTTTATGAATTCAAAATAAGATTCAATAAGATAAAAAAATAACAAAAAGTAGAAGAAAAATGCTATCGAAGTACAGAGCGTTTTTTCCTTCGCTTTTTCTTCACATACTTCTCGTTTTATCACAGGTCAAGCTTTACAGTTGAATGAATAATAGAGGTGTGTCATTTTCACTTTCGCACAAAAAATTGATCGGGGAAACTTTTTTTATTTAATTTTAAAAATTTTTTAAAATATTCGTATTTATATTTTCTTTTTTTGAAATAAAAATGGAGTTGTGAAATTGCTGTTTCACGCAGCTATACCCTTAACAAGCAGCCTTTTTAAGATTTCCTCGAAAGAGTGTGAAGAATGCATTATACGAATTTGGATGTCGCCGAACTTATTGGTTGCCTAGCCAATCTTTGGACGAATTGGGAGGGAAATGGTGAACTTAATGAAACAGTAGTTTGGCAAATGAGCAAATCATTTGACTCATTTCAGCAAGTCATACTGCATTTGAATTTCCGCGGACAAAAAGAAAGGGGGATGATAGATTGTGAATTAGGGATATTCATTTCAATCAGTAACTTCAAGTCTTATCAGTGTTGTAAACTTATGATCTACTTTGGAACATCACCATCTTATCAGGATTTAATCTGGTCTTTATTCTAATAGTTTATCAGCGCTGTAATAACTTCCCAGTATTAGCATGGGTTTCTTATCTTAACAGTGTTTCTACACATCGAAAAGATAACACAGTAAACCTTCGTTTCATAACGACTGCTTCCAACTGGTCGAACTTCTAAGCTAATTTGTAGTTTAGCTAGTTAAGTTCTCAAAAAGTTAGTCGGTGAATCGGGTAGAGGGCGCAAAACTGGGCAAGATTGTATAAATTATTTTCCAGTAAAGCCAATAGTAACTTTACGGTAGGTTCGTTTTCATCTAGCCGCATTACATTGGACGTCATAGATGATCAACTTGGATTTTTGTCAACAGCATCATGTGCAGATGCGGGCGTTCGTGAACGTTGAATTGCTTATCATTCGATAGCAAATACCTGTAGCTACGCAATAAAATGCAAAGTCAAGCCGCGAAATGATGCAGTAATGCGCATTTTGTTATTTCATATTTTCATTTTGCCTTGAAAGTACAGTACATTCAGTACAAGTACAGTACAAGTACAGTACAAAACATAATACGAGACGACCGCCGACGTGGTCGGTCAGGTCATCGATATGATTCAATCTGAATAGAAGCTGTCTGAGTGTTCCGTGGATAGTCACTGTACTGTAAATCCACACTTACCAGTCGGTATCTGAATATGGAGCGTAAATTTTTAACCTTACGATTATAGCGCTTTTATTCCAGCTATGTTGCGAAAGGACTATGAAGTCCTTATGCTTATATGAAATTGTTACGACTTCTCCTTCTCTTTTGTTTGACGGCTCGTCACTGTCTAAAGTCATTCTGCGACTACGACTGGAAAAAATATACAGTAATCCTAACGTTAAAATTTCCAACCCGCATTCAGATATTGACTTTTGTGCGCGCAGAATGACGCAGGCGTCGGTCTGCCGCCAATCTATGTCTAACAGTATCTGAATTCTGATAGGAAATGTTAACTTTAGGATTACTATACTTTTATTCCAGCTAATTTGCGAGAGGACGATGCAGTTGATTATTGATTTTTCGTTGATGATTCGTAGCTGCCTATTGCAACTTTCACTCGCAAATCATAATAACGATTACTACAGTACAACATAATAAAATATGATACAAACTTAATCATCAAATAATTTTTCTTCGATTTCGTCATCGATGACGTCATCGTCTTTCGGCGACTCATCCGCCTCGAGATTATCTCCGTCGGGCGAAAACATTGAAATTAAATCCAAATGTCTGAAACTGATGCTTCCGAAACCGGGCCTGCAAATACAAAAAATTGCTCATTATCGAGCAAAAAATGATGCAGAGACAAATTACAGTTCTTTCGCAACTTCCGCCGTATTAAACGTACAGTAATCCGTAAAGCCGAGATTCACAATACGTATTCAGATATCGATTTTAAGCATGCGGAATCTTCCGTCTCTCTCAAACTTAGCTCAAGCTTTGAGAAGCTGAATATGGATTGAAGGCGAAAATCTGAATACGGATTCCAGATCTCAACGTTAGGATTACTGTACTATTATTCGAGCCGCAGTTGCAAAACGACTATACCTTTCGAATAATCCTGTTTGATTTCCCTCCGATGAATTTTCTTCGTTGCAACTTATCGCGCTGTCTCTTCGATGCGTCGAATCGTAGATCACGTCGGATTTCGTTTCGGCGGACATCGCTGAAAAAACAAACAAAAATCTCGTCGTTAGATTTTTTAGCCAGTGACGTCGCAGCAAGTAGCCAGTGACGTATAGTTTAGACAGTGACGTCATAGTTTAGACAGTGACATCATACTTATCGTCGATCTCCACAGTCTCGACGATCCGAACGACCCTGGAACACTTTTAACCGTTCGAGTTAGATTCGTTGTCATATTCGTATTCGGATTGGCATTCGATAGCAGTTTGAACGTATCTCGAAATTTTTGAGTGATCGTTCGCCTGGATTGAACCTGAGGATCAGCGTCGTCGTCGTTGGACGATTCTCTATCGAGATTCATCGAATCCGAATCTTGTTTGGCTCGTTGTTGATTCGAAAGTTTGATTCGTTTTTTCGCGTCGTCCAACGATTTTTCTTTCAGTTTCGCACATTTTTTCGGATCGTTCGACATCCGACACGCCATCTCGGCGTCTAAATATCGCACGATTCCGCAGTGATCCATCAATCCGGCCGAGTCCAACGCCGAGTGACCGTCGTTGTCCACTGCCCACAAGTTGCATCCGAAGTTGATCAAATATGAAACGCAATGGAGGTGATTATTTTTCGCGCCGTAGTGCAGCGCCGTGTTGCCAAAAACGTCCGGCGTGTCTGGATTTCCACTGAAAAAAAACAAAAAAATTGTTTGAAAATCGATTGAAACTAGCAAACTTCGCGTTAACTGATAAAACTATAGTTATAGGACATCTATAGTCGCTGGACATCAGTAGTCGAACTATAGTTAATGGAAGACTATAGTCACTAGACATCGGCTGCCAACTGTACTGTAATCACTGGACAACTTAGCCTTTGGACAACTACGGCCCCTGGCATCTATTGTCACTAGACAACTAGACAACTAGAACACTAGACAAATGTAGATCATGGACATCTATAGCCCGCGGACAATTAGAGCTCGTGGAAAACTATACCCACTGACAACTATAGTACAAGGACAACTTTAACCCATGGATAACGATAATCCTGGATAAGTATAACCCCTGGGAAACTATAGCCCTGGACAATTATTGCCTGTGGACAACTATAGCCCGTGGACATCTATGGCACTCGACAAACGATAGCCGCTGGACAACTATAGTACCAGGACATCGATAGCTCTCGGACAACCAGTTCCTGGACAACTATAACCCATGGACAACAATAGCCCCGGGATAACTATAGCCTGTGGACAACTATGGCTCTGGACAACTACAACCCATGGACAACTAGAGCTAATGGACAGCTATAGGCTATAGGTCTGGACAATTATAGCGCCTTTACAACTAATGCACCTGGACAACTATAGCCTCTGGAGCCATACCCGCGGACAACTATAGACCTGCACATCTATAGGCCCCGGACAACTATAACCCCTGGACAACCGTAGGCCTGGACAACAACAGACCCTAGCTTACCCTCGTCCGGTGATAATCCTCAACGCCTCCAACTTGCCGTCGTACGCCGCCCAATGGACGGGGGTCATTCCATCCTCGTCGACCCTGTTGAAATCTCGCTTGGTGCCCCGCCCGAGTAGAACCACGTTGCCGTCCCTGGCCGCCTTGTGATATTTATTCTCGGACGTCACGTTACACGATTTCGACCACATGGACCTTCTCGCGTCGACCGACCTCGTTCCAATTTTATTTTCCACGCACTCGCCGTCCGACGAGTCGCACGGACATCGACGAAGCGACCGCTGTTGCCATGGACGTGGATTTATTTACGTTTCTCGTTTTTGCTCGATCGACGCTCGTCCGCGGACGAAACGCGTCGTTGGCGAGGCCGATGAGGGCGTAAATCGTGTTCGATGAGGCTCGATCGAAAAAAAACGTGATACAAATTCATCCTCGAGTAAATATAGACAGTGACGTCATTTTGTACGGTCGGCGTCTATGGACAGTGACGTCGCTTTTTACTTTTGTTTATTTGTAAAAAAATGCAACAATATACAATAAACAAACGAAAACGAGTATAGTACAACGTGAAACGAGAACAAAATCGAAAACGAACGAAAGAAAAACATAGGAAACACGTTTTTACACGAAAAATTACTATAAAAAAACAAATTTCGCGTACCGGCCGGATCTAAATCGGGCGTTTTAATGAGCCACGACGTACCGTTGAGGCACGGCGAGGGGAGGCGAAAAACCGCTGGCGAACGAACTGTCCTCGAAGGCGACGAGGTATTCGTCATTGGGACCTTGAGGGCGCCGCTCGACGACGCCCTTGTAGAAACAGGTGGTCTGCGGGTAGAGCGCCCAGACGACGGCGTTCAATTCGAAAATCGCCTCGGGGTTCAATTGAGGATGGGCGCGCATGTGAGGCAGAGGGATGACTTTCTTTTTGCTCAACGCGTAACGCTCTTTTTGCTCTTCATCGATGTCCTCGACGTCGTACTTGCCCGTCGAGCCGTCGAATCGTCTCACCTCAAACAAAAAACGGTCACTGGCTAGCGACTATAGTTGCCTGGGGCCTATAGACGTCCAAGCGCTATAGATGTCCTTTAACTATAGTTGACAATTAACCATAGTTCCTCGATTAACTATTACCTCGGCTAAAATCCAATTTTCGTCTCCGTCCGTCGCTTTGACCCTCGCAGCCACGAGGTCGCTTGGCTGACAGATGTGGTTGCTCTCGGCCGGTATAGCACCGCACAGCGGCGGCGCCTGTTCGTCGGCGTCGCCCATCCATAGTTTCAACGCGGCCGCCGACTTTTGCAACAGCATCATCAAAGCACCTCGCCTCATGACGCCGCCCGTTTGATGCTGGTGTTGATGATGATGATGCGGCAGTTGCTGTTGCTGTTGCTGTCTTCGCAGGGCGTGCCGTTTTTCCTCCTTCAGCTGGCGAATGCTGTCGATCAGATCCAAAGCGTCGCGCAGTCGAGTCGATTCGGCGGCGCAACCTTTTATCGCGTTGCTGTAAGCAGTTTTCAGCTTCGATCTGAAATTAGCCAGTGACGTCATAGTTACAGCCTACAGTCGTTGGACGATATAGTCGACGGAGAACTATAGTTGATAGTCTATTACAATCATTGGACAACTATAGTCACTCGACAACTACAGTCAACTATAGTAATTAGACAACCATAGTCATTGGACAACCATAGTCAACGGATAACTACTGTAGTCACTTATCAACTACAGCGCCTGCGCAACTATAGTCACTGATCACCTGTGATAATTGGATAATTTGTGATCTTCGGTTTTGATTTTTTCGTACAAATTTAAAATCGATAACTGATCATCTTCACATTTCGAGTGAGATTGATTTATGCTGGTCAACATCGATTTCAATTCGGAAAAAGCGTCGTTCAATTGTTTGTTCAATTCGTCGGCCGTTACGGCCGAAGGCGACAGTTGACCACTGGTCGAATCCTTCGGCATTTCGATACGCTGCCTAAAATCATGAAAAAAAAATTCGTAAGTTTACATTTTTTGCTCGTTTCTCAATCGGAAAAACAAAAATCTTGCCCGAAAAAAACGTTTATCGCTCCAGAAACACAATTTTACGGAATTTTTCATGAAACATCACCGTTTTCGTTTTTATTTTCAATCAATTTTCGACGCAAACAAACCAAAACATTTTATTCCGATGGATAACAAATAATAATTAGATTTTAAATTTTTAAATAACTATTGATAACAAAAAACAACAAAAAATCGAACCGCCGCCACGATGATTATTATCAGAAAAAGGAAAACAAAAAACGTGTGCGGCTTTTCACGAAACCTTGCAATTTATGAAAACTAATCGGAACTCGGAATTCGGATTTCGTTAAGCCATCAGATATCCGGGCAATTTCATGCGCATGAAAACGCGACACGCGAAAAACGAAACGCACACGCACACGAATCCCATGCCGATCATCAACGTTCGATTCAGTTTCGGGATTAGCGGCGCGTTGGCGTTATCCAAGATTATGAATCCTAATCCGCCCAACGTGAACATGAAACTCGCCGCCAATCCTTCCATGATGTACTGGCCGTTGACTCTAGAAAGTCAACTATAGTCGTTAAACGACTATAGTCGCTGAGGAACTATAGCCCTCGTCGTAGAACTAGTCGATGGGCAACTATAGTCATTGGACAACTATAGTCTATTGACAATTATAGTCTATGGAAAACTAACTATAGACGATGGAAAACTATAGATGATGGATAACTATAGTCTATTGACAATTATAGTCTATGGAAAACTAACTATAGACGATGGAAAACTATAGATGATGGATAACTATAGTCGATGGGCACCTACAGTCCATGGACAACTAAAGATCCGAGACAACCGTAGTCAATGGACAAGTGTAGTCACTGAACAACTATAGTAATTTACAACTACAGTACGTGGACAACTATAATACGGGCAACTATAGCTTCTGGACAACTATAGTCACTGCACAACTATAGCCGACTCACCTGTAGGGCATGAAGGCCACCGGTCGTGAGTTGCCGCGTTCGTCCGTCGTCGATCCGATGGACGGCGGTTCGACGATGACGTCATAGATGACGCCGCCGCACACGAGGAAATACGACAGGAGGACGAATCCGAATACAACCATCGCCGACGGCGAGCGAATCCAAGTTGGCTTCTTCAATTTCAAATGAGGACAATCCAAGAAACTGAAGTAAACAGCTTTCACAATGGATTCCATAATTTTAGAGTGCCTGAAAATCAAAATTGTAAAACTAGCCAGTGATGTGACGTCATCATTTAAAAATTAGCAAGTGACGTCATCAGTACGAAATTTCATCGAGAAACGAATTTTTGCCGAATTCGACGATTTAAAAACAAAAACCGCGTCGCGTCTTTCAATGTTTTTAATCATTTATCATCAACGAAACGAAACGAAACGTTCTTCTTCTTAACAACAAAACACAATTTTTTTTCAAGCATATTTTTGTAAAATTTAATTCGTTAGCCAGTTCACATCGGCGGCTTGCCTCGACCGAATCCTCCTCGGAATTCCATGGAACCGGCGCCGACGCCGGCTTCTCCGGTTTTGTCCATCGGGCCTGAAAAAACAAATCAACTATAGTCCAAGGACAACTATAGTCCGTGGATAACTATAGACGACCAACTGACCTCCGGCTCGTCGATATTGTTGTCGATCTTGATCCATTTCTTTGCCGGCGCCGGCTTGTCCGCGTCCCATGCCGACGGCGGGCCGTCCGGAATCGGTCCGCGTCTGTCTTTTCAACGTGGCCGGCACAATTTCCGACGGCAAATGTAGGAAATCGCGCAAATACGAAATTCCTTCGTTCGTCAACGTCCAGTAGTAGTGTTTCCACGCGAATTGTTCTTTCACGTGTCCTCGGCTGACTAACGACTAAAAGAAAACAAAATTCGTGTGCTCAAAATCGCCGAAACGAGCAAAAAACGGTTTCATTCGTGTTTTTTTTCTCTCGTTTTGTTAAGCGTCCTTAGTCCGAACATTTTATAAATAAAATTCCGGGTGGAAACGCAAAAATTCAATTTTATTTTGCACTTTCGACGAAAAGCTGATGAAAAAAAACGAAAAAATTCACCGCTAAAACGTGATAAGTGCTTTTCCGCGAATAAAAAAAAACAAAAAAAACCGCTAAAATATGATTTTTTTTAGGGCCCTAGCCTAGTTTTTTCGCTCCCTAGCTAAAAATTATGCAGATTTAGAAAATTAATTAATTACTTGAACGGCTTTAATGACGTGTAAATTCGGCACGCCGATATCCGGATGTTTGGCTAAATGGAAATCTTTTTTCGCCACGCAAACGCCTTCTTTAAATAAATATTCGTAGACGGCGACGCGATTTTTCTTGGGCATCAACATTTTTGCGTTTTTTCGACCGAAACTGAAGCGGCTAGGGCAAAAAATTTGTTCTAAAATTGAATTTTTGCGTTCGAAAACGAATTTCAAAGAATTTTCGACAATTTTTTCTTTCTTACTGTCGTTTCGCCCACGTCTAACGCGATTTTCAACTAATTTTCGTATTCTGATTCGGCATTCCGACATTAAACTTCTCATTGAGTCGGAAAACAGTATTTTTTACGTTTTAAGTGTGAATTTTTTATTTTTTCGAATAATGCAACTAATAAATAATATAAAACAAATAAAAGGCGCTGGACAGCAAGTCAACCAGTTTGAAACGTGAAACAATGTCATTTACTACGACCAAAACGAAGCAAGTCAGACGAAAAGTCGCCGAAACTCGAATTCGATCCGCTTGATCCGTTGGTTACGTTGATTTCGCATACACCTTGTACGTTTCCGTACTCGTCCGATTTGAATTTGGCAAGTAGTTCTTTTTTACCACGTCGTTTGCCGGTACCTTTGAGGTCGACGACGAATAATTCTAGGGGTGCGATTCTCCTGAAGTCGAAGATTCGTATGAGACTACAGGTTAAAGGGAACTATAGTTCAAAGGGACTACAGTTGCGATTCTCACTTTTTAGATTTGAAATCCTCAGGATATCCGTACCAGTCGACCGTAATTTTATCATTCGTCAGTGGAAATTTGCACGGAAACGTATCGTCAACTTGAATTCTTGATTTATGCGAACACTTTTACTTCCCTAAAATGAAATAAAAAACATGATATCAAGCTTGGAAGTAGAATTAAAAACTAAAAAAAGTCCATCGAAAAATCTAAATTTGATTTTTTGATGGTGAACGTGGCTTTATGAGAATATTGTTGATTTGTTCCTTTAACGCCGCACACAGCTTCAGCGCATATGAGTTCGTTTTGTAGTAATTTAGGACTGTAGACATCTACTAGACAGTCGAGTTTGAAGTTCATTGCTAAACAAAAATCATCAAATACCGTTAACTCTGTTAACTGGACTCTCTATGCCAGGCTCCGCACGAAAGATCAGCTTTATCAGCCTCCGCATGCCAAGATCCCTTCTAGCGGGCTCTCTGTACGAACTTGTTAGCCGGTATCGCTACACCGAACTTTCCAACCAGACTCGCTAACAACTTAATTGCTTACTGGAACCTTTTTCGACAGACACTTCGCTCTGCTCCAATTTTGCGACTTGCACTGTTCCTCGACGATCCGTGCTGATATACATTTTCATTTTGAAGTCGACCGTTCGTTTTTCACCGCCTCTGTTACTTACAACCAATACGCTTTCGATCTTATTGCCGTAAGGAATCTGAAGAAAACTATAACAACTTCGAACAGCTGATATCATTTTCATTTTTTATCTCTACGAGGTCTTTCAGTTGGAACGTCACGTCTTTTGTCGGCTCTTTGAAATCCTTGTACAGGTCGTGGATGATTTTATTTTCTCTGTCGACACCTGCAGCGATGGCTTTTCGATTATGATCCCGTTCTTCCTCACGGCCTTCTAATTGTTGTTCAAGTACCATGCGGCGTCCCTATTCTTAAAATCGGTGGTAACTATGTGGATACCGATACTAGAAAACAAGTTTCTCGTATTCGCTCGAAAGGAAACGGGCGTAAATTTGATTCACCTGTGGGTCTCTTTTTCATGATCCATCAGTCGTAATCCGAGCTTTCGGGTCTCTCTCATAATACCACTTGAATCGGTCCGCGTTAACTTTGGCGTAAATGAATGGACCGTCGTAAGACAGCTTCAACATGGCCTTCCTCAACGCTGTAACGGACATCGGTCCACACTGGCTAATACCTGAAAAACTTCCTGTTACATTGCAAAAAAGTACAGAAAAGTCACTCGCTAAATCATTACCGTCGCTCAATTCGTGATAAGTGGCGTCGCAAGCTTGACAACCATCGAATATTTTATCCTTCAAAGCCGGACGTTGCATCCACACCTTGTTCCAAATGTGATAATTCCTAAACGGATATACAAAAATTTCCTATTCAGCCGCGGCCTGTGAAAGTGCGTTTCGAATAAAACTAAGCTAAGATCCGCGCTAGTCTGGTCTGGACATTGAAAGAGGCCTGTTACTGAGCTAGTCGAATAAGGGGAACCATTCGGAGGTGAGCCGTAAAATGGGATTTGACTATGATATGCGCACCAAACACTGTCATCCCATTCATCATCGTCATCGTTCCGTTTTTTTATCAATGTATCCAGATGGATTGAGATCCACCGTTAACGTTGAGTTAGCATCGTGCGCCGATTCGAAGTTTGGAACGCTTCGACACGGTATTCCCAAAGCGTGGCATACTGAAAGTCGAAGGAAGCAAATAAAAAATTTTGGTCCTATGGACTCCCACATCCTGTATCTAGGTGGCTGGTATTTTTACACTATTCCTCGGACTCTTACCAAGAGTAAGGGAGGGATCTTCTCTTAGGATTTTTGATGTTCCTAGCAGGGTCACTTTCTGGAGATCTTCTGTCCTGATGGTATCGTGTATGGAT
>JAQGBA010000672.1:0-26538 GCA_034698125.1 Prionchulus punctatus
CAAATTTTTTTGACCTTATATGTCTGATAAACTTATATGTCCAAAACTGACCTTTTGGTTTCGCGATGTTTTGACCCGCGATGTTTTGACCGCGACGTTTTGACCGCGATGTTTCGACCCGCGATGTTTTGACGTGTAACCCTTATCAATCTCAAAAATTAAGCAAAATTCTTTGAAAACTTAGTCTTTATATCGATACAATTGATTAGTCAAGAGTCTATGGTGATTCTTGTGGGAACAATTAATAGATTTACCATTTTTCGATCGGTTAACTATTTTTCTTACTGAAAATTAATTTTATTCATCCATTCAACACATTAAGGTTCGTGGCCAGGACGTGATCTACTGTGACAAGACCATAATACTACAATATTTACGAGACTGCAGTTTTATATTTTATATTATTTATTCATTGTTCCATCCCAATATTGCCGAATAGCAAGTATGTACATTCTTTTTATTCCAAAGCCGTGCTGTTTTAATGAATTCTGTTTGCAAATTTTTCGAGATATCTTCGACATTCATGGGCAGCGATACTGTGAGGGTTAGAAATGAAAATTGTTTTATGTGCTAATCAAAGTTAGCGACATGATTTGCTTCAAATCATCAGCAAACCATACATTGTCGGCCAAGCAGTTCAACTATGAGACTAGCCAAATTTTCGACCGGCGAAAACCAGCGAAAATAATTAAATCCCTTAAATAAATTAGCAGAAGCTATTTATGATTTATGATTTTATGATTTTTTATGTTTTACGATGATTTATGATGATTAAAAAATATATCACGTACAAATAAATTGTTTAGTTTTCAACAAACCATCATAAGGTCGCGTGAGAGAAATTTTTTACCATAGTTACCATCAATATTTTTACAACCGTTACAAACATTTCTTTCACGCGATAACAATCTCTTTTTGTAGCTTAATACATTAGTGTGATTATAGAGGTGTTGATGAGTGTTGTATATTAGCAATAAACTACTTTCGGCTTACTGCAAACAGTACAGCGTTCTGCGAATTGATTGATTGAGCAATGTTACATTTTTTAATGTGAAGTGTTACTGTAAAGTTCTTCAAAGTTTTAAACTTCAAGAATTGAGCTATGGAAACTTGAAAAGTGGTTTGTCAATTTTGACAGAAAGTCTCTCTTCATTCCCATAGTACAGTATATATTTACGTATATATTTGAAATACAAATAAATATTATTTCGTATACAACAAAACATTACAGGGTCGCGATGAACATTATGTTAACACCTGGCAACCAACAAGAACATTGTTTTCTGTAAGGTTCGTGAACTTTGAATATACATTTTACTTAAGTTCCACATTGCAGTTCAGTGCTGAATATTTCCTTACATACGTCACAGTTTGCCAAAACGATATTGTGATTAGTATTGATATGAAAAATAAAATTAATTCGAGCGAGCTAAACCAGGATTGCCAACGCGTTAATTCTATGACAACTATGTTTTTTCGTCATTTAGTTAATTAATGTCTTTTTAACACATAAGGTTTTTGTATATGTATTACAAATAGATAACCATTCGGTTTATTGCAAACATTACAGTGAGCTGCGAAGGTTGACGCTGAAAAAATGTTAACAAAATGGAGAGAATTCTGCATGACGACAACTATTCATGGGCTAATATATATGTTCGGCAAATCCGGCTTATCTTTCATCACGAGAACTATTTGGAAAGTTATTTTTACGTTCATGCTCGTTCTCTTCACATATCAGTCGATTTTAAATGCTGAGGTTTATCTGAAGTACGATACAAATACAAATGAAGTATATCAACCAAAAACGAGTTTCGTGTTTCCATCAATAACTTTTACACCAATGACCACATTTCGAAGAAATATTGTGGGTAATTCATCAAACTTGCCAATCTTCATGGCGGCTAATTACGCTGAAAAACGAAATGAGCAAATGGATACATTATCACGTGAAGTAATCACACGTTGTTTAATATGAATTTGCATGTTTGAAATGTCGAACAATTTGATTCAGGAAAAAAGATCATGTCAAAGCAAGATACCGACTGTGATAAGCCAACTAATCGATGAAGGCGGTATAGGCAAGGCTTTGATGTATGGGACCGAACAATTGGCGAGAATGGGTGGCTTCCCTTTTGAAAATAGTATTAATAAATGTTTGTGGAAGAACAGAGATTTCAATTGCAGCGACGGTTTTTTTAACCATATGAGTGATGTGCTATTAAGTTTTACATTTAACATTGGAAATCTGTTGTCCAAACAACAATTAGAAGAACAATACCCAGGTGACAAATTTCGAGTCAGTTTCAGAGTATATTTCGCTTAAAAATACATAATTTCATTCAGAAAACCCGTTGGTAAGAGCTGGTTTCGGACTCAACCTGAATGTTTATAAGGAAGAAAATTATTTCGTTACTTCATCAAACCAAGGTTTGAGTCTCCTGATGTACGTCAATCAAAATGAATCCTGCGGTAATGATATTATCAAACGCGGTGCAGGGTTTATGTTTGCTGTTCACAATTCAAATTACGTAAGCTTTCTTTCAAGTGATCCCTATTCTTACCTTACGCCTGGTTATAACACAAAGGTTTCAATCAGTCGGGTTCTCTATCAACGCAATGTGGAACATTTAGGCTTGTGTAAAAGTACAGCTGACTTGTTCATGTCGCCATCCATAAACAACATTAACATAAAAGCTATTTGCCGCGCACAATGCGGCTTTATGAAAGTTTTGTTGCAATGCAAGTGTCTCAGTTCACCCGCTACACCTCTCTGGAAACTTTTTCAACAGAATTTACCTCGGTTCGGCATTATTGGTAACCTGACCCCTTGTACCGAACCCAAAGATTTTATGTGTCAACAAGATGTTATGACAGCCTATCTGAGTACCCCTCCAAGTATATTCTGCCCAGAATGCCGAGAACAATGCACAGAATGGGTGTACGAAATGCAAATTACCAAATCGCTAATGTACGCGAGAGGATTGAGGAAAGTGTTGAACATGTCCGATGAAAACGAAATTCGAAAAAATTATTTGTTCGTCGATTTTCTCATTGCCGACATGAGCACTCGAGTCGTCATTGTTTCTCAAGCGTTCACAGTGCGAGATCTGTTCATCTACGTCGGAAACAACATGGGACTGTTTTTGGGAATGTCGTTTTTTACTCTATTTGAGGTTGCAGATATTTTGATCAAGTTACTAGTTGTTTTAATTCGAAAGGAAAAAGATCGAGTAACCCGTATCCACATAACTAATGGACGAGTAAGAAATAAAAGACGTCAAACAAAGATGAACAAGGTAGACTATAAAAGTTAGTCACAAAGATTTTTATTTTGTTAATTATTAATATTTTATTACTCCACCGTCCCTGATGCACATTTTTGTTTGCTTCAATTAATTTTTTAGAAATAAAAATGTTAATCTAAACCTACATTTCACTTCGCAGAAGATCAGAATTGGCAGGAAATAACGTTATTCTAACAAAAATATATATCTTTGGTTTGGCTGAATATGGTTACACCGACTATGAACATAAAACTAAATGCTTTATCGGATTTTTTAGGTAAAGAACCTCTAAAACTTTGTATTAAAGTGCAAATATAAAATGAGTGCCGATAATACATTTGAAAAACAAGAAACCTAGTCCAACAGTAAACTTTTACAGCCAGAAATACAAACTAAATATTGAATGATGTAATGAACGAATTTTCCACAGGTGAGCATTGTTAAAATGTACGGACAGTCTTCGAGATGTATCAGGCATGGACCAGGAGGCAGTTGCACAATCGACTTAAGACGCGTCTTAGGTCCTGAGATGTGTCTTATTTTCTAAGACGGTCTTATCTCATTGCACAATACTTTTGGATGTCTTAGGATAAGACACCAACGCGCCTCCTGGCGTCTCAAGTTGGAATTTAGTGTCTCAAATCGGTTGTTCCTGCTAAGTTTGTATAAAATGGGCGCAAAAATCTTCTGAGATCATGGAATTTATATCAATACAGTGGTAAAAGTGTCCAAAGCTCGATTATGAAGAAAGCGGTCGGGTGGCCCGATGTTGAGGCGTTGTTCTCTTCTGTCCACGTTATAGTGGCATGGGCTCGATTTCAACTTCGGGCTTGAGCATGCCCGTTAAGACTTCCACGCTACAGCCGATACCCAATGCTGCTCTGATGACCATATGGGAGGAGGAATAAGACTCCCCCAGTTCGGGGGATGCTGGGTGTTGTTGGAACGCCGGCGCCTGAAGCCCCAATGAACGTATGTAAGGGGGTGATCTCCAATGAACCGATAGTGAGGAGGTCGCGACTTCCGGCTGGGGAAAGCCGGCTGCAGGGGTGAAACTCAGTATGCCAGCGCTGGGGCCCGCCGCCTGCTTGGGGTGAATTGCCTCCATCCAGAAGCCACTACAGTGCTAGGCGGGTGAATCATATCTGCAGAGGCACACGCGAGTATCCTGAATTGGACCTGCAGATGGTGCACTGGGAGTCACGGTGAACTGGGCAGGAACATGGGTGTCATACATAGGTCAACATGAACTCCGCCGCGTACTGGCCTGGCTTCCGGTCTGTACAGTATGTAAGACCGCTGGGCGGCTATAGGCAAAAACCTGTGTGGGACCAAAAATTTCTAAAAAAAAAACACTTTTGGCCAAGAAATGGTCATTTCAAGTATCACCGAATAAGATACCGACGACATACCATGACGAAAAGGAGCTTTACCCAAATTGTGCAATGCAATTTGGAACTCAAATGGCAATCAGAGGTCGAAAAGCTTTGGTTCAAGAATGAGCAGAGTCAAGAAGGGTAAGTTAAATAAATGGTCAACAAGTCAGAAGCGCCAACAGCGATAACCATGTCGCTCATAATGGTTATCCTGGAGGTGGGCAAGGTGATCCGGCTGACAAGGGAACATACCCATTGGAAGCGCGCCGATTTTTTTCAAACCTGATTGAACTTGTAGAGGACCATCTACTGAGTACGAAATACCCCCATAGTTGCGGTGCCTGGTCAACTGGAAGTCCGGAAAATCAGGTCAAAGTTCAACATTGCAGTATATAGGTAGTGTCCAAACACCTATATTTAACGTGCATAGGCTGTGGTCAAGGGCGTGCTGTGCTTTCCTTTTTGTCAAGATAAAAGGTCAGCGGTTCGAATCTGGGTGTAAACGAATTTTTTTTACTTTTTCCCATGTAGAAAGTGCTCATATGACTTTTTGCGTGCTTATGAAACTTTTGCATAAATTCACAGAACGTAACTTTGGTTCAAAAAGCTGGTTCAGGAGCAATTATAATGCTCAAGAACAAAACAGTTTTCTTTGACTCACCCTGTACTTATTCTGCACTAATCTAGCAAGTGATGAGCAGGATAAGGTGATTGTGATCAGTCATATGATGAAGTAGTCGAAATTTCGAGACGGTATAAGGTATATAAGGAGTTTACGAAAGTGTGTTTATCCGCTGTCTTAACGCTGTTCTTTAACTGTGGCTATCTTATCGTCTACGAACAAGCATTGATATGAATCAATTTAACGTTGTGCAACATTTATCGGAACTGATCAAGGCGCGTTACCCATCTATGACTGCCAGCGACTCTGTAACTGCTGAAGAAGAAAACCTCGCCGCCGAATTCTTCAACACTCTCCAAAGAAGGTGTTTTTGATGTACACTTACTGAAGGCCCTGGACAGTTGTACGAGCACGAAAGCTTTCCAGGCGCCTCTTCATTCGATACTGACGACGACGCCAATATGGATCAGGATGATCCGAGTCATCAATCAGGCATAAGTTTTCTATGGACGAGATGCAGCAACTCGTTGACTCGTGGGAACAAGAAAATTCGAAAAAAACGTTTGCTCGGTGGCAGCAGCGGCACAAATGGGTAAAGAAGAGTGCAAACATAAGCAAGTTTAAGAAAATTCTGTCGGGATATCCATCCAAGCACACATTTCGAAACATAGACGGGCGCGTTTACGAAAAGTTTCTGGCTGCGAGACGCCTGCATTATCCAGTTCACGACAAAGATATTCGGCGATGGGCGATGGGCGATGGGCGAATTCAACAAAGAAGGCGGCAGCAGCGGACGCAGTTCCAACTCATTTCAGGCGTCGTCCACATGGCTACGACGTTTTAAGAGTAAGCATCGTATCGCCACGCGCAAAGCCAAGCCGGTAACCAGGCGGTCAATTACGGATAAAGAGAAGATCGCTGCGACAGCCGAGTCGTTCAGGCAAGAACTCAGGTCCATCATAAAAAAATACGATCTCGTTTTCAACTCTGATCAAATGGGATTCAACAAGGAGATCTATTCTACACGGACGCTGTCAACCGTTGGTGAGAAAATCACCTACGTTGCTGTCCAGTCGCTGAATAGTTGTACACATTCGTACACTATTCAGCCAATAATAACGAAAGACGGCTCGCTAGCACCGACGTTTCTTCTGTGTTTGCAAGAACCAACCGGCCGGCTGCCCCCAACAGTTTCAAGCGTCGAACGTGGTTCTGACTGCAGTGCAGTCGAACGTGGTCCTGCAGTCAGTCTGGAAAGCTAGGTCGCGGACATGTAAGCTATTGGATGAAGCATTGTGTGGCTCCCTTGGTTGGTCGCAAGAAATTCGTCATGCTATTTGATTCCTGGACTACGCACACGAACAAGGACTTGTGGACAGAGAACTTTGGCAAACGAGTGGCTCTGCATGTGCTTCCGCCAAAGACGACGGCGGTTCTGCAACCACTAGATGTCTACTTAAACTATTGGTGGAAGTATATTGCACGCAGAATTGTCGACAGAGTCATGGCAGAGACAGAGTTCTGTGGCCTGATCAGATATGCCATTTATTCTGAAGGACTGATTGATGAAAACCCGTGCCCGTTTCAGGATGCGAAAGAGATATGCTTTCCATCGACGCCTTCTTCGTGCACAGATTGTATGAATGATTTCTTATAAGATGCAGTTTCTGCAATAAGTGTCTGCACTTTACTGATTTTTTCACCAGTTATCACTTTCATGGTTAAAAAATCTTTTTTTGTATTTTTCTTTGTAGTTCAAGTAAAAAAATTACAAGTGTCCTGACCTGTCGTGTAAGACTTTAGTTGATAAGCATGCAAAAAGTCATATGAGCACTTTCTACATGGGAACAAATAAAAAAACTTCACTTGCACCCAGATTCGAACCGCTGACCTTTTATCTTGACAAAAAAGACTAGACCACAGCCTTAGTTCCAGTTACATATAGGTGTTTGGACATTACCTATATACTGCAATGTTGAACTTTGACCTGATTTTCCGTACTTCCGGTTGACCAGGCACTGCAACTATGGGGGTATTTCGTACTCAGTAGATGGTCCTCTACGAGTTCAATCAGGTTTGAAAAAAATCGACGCGCTTCCAATGGGTATGTTCCCTTGTTAGCTTTATTGGAAATTTTTAGAAAGGAAACAACAGCGATGTATGGTGAGAACAGTCATTCACCAGGTGGATGAAGAACTTTGAAAATTTTTATGTTTTTGACCAAAATTAAGTTAGTATTTGTGTATGCCTTTATTTGTTTTAGTTTTTGAAATGGAGTTTACACAATTTTATCCATTAAGACTAATTGGAATGGATTCAGATAACACTAACAAACACGGTTCTGGTAGTAATCACAAAAGTGAAGAAAACACTGGGAAAAAAATTACTTGTGTTTTTTAAAAGAAAGTTGACAACAGACTTTAAGTATGGGTTGCAATCTAACGTTATTTATAACAATATTGGCTAATATGTTTATTCGGAAATCTGTCGCGCGGGCGCTATTTAAAAACGATTGTAGCATATTGCAATCGAAAAACTGTGTGTGCTGACTGTCAAAGGCCAAAGGCCTAAGCCGTACTGCAATTGAAGAACTGTTCGTATTTACTGTCAGCATTGCATGCAGACTCCGACTTTTGCTAGAATAATAGCCATGACGACAAACAATTTTCATTAAGCACAGTCATCTACAACATAGACTACTAGCTCTACTCCACATACTCTGCAACAACATGCTGGCACCATGGGCGAACGCTAGTATATATATATTTTATATATAGAACAAAACAATGTAACTTTAGCTTGTTTTTTATTGCTCAATAAACACAAAAATAAAATTTAAAATTGTTGCAAAATTTTTTATTTCTTATATGATGAATTTTGTATTCAGATAGTAGCAATGGAAAAAATGCATCCTCTTCGAAGTATTTCGCAGCCAAAGTATATGAATACAGCTGATGTTCTTCCTGATTCAATTGTTCCAAGCAAATGATGTTGCAATGAAGGAACTACAAGTACAAAGGTGGAAAAATATTATGCACAGTTCTGTAAACAATTCGAATAAACCATCTTGCCATTTAGCGAACAATCATCACCACAAACAGATTTCTGATGATGAACACTTTTAATAACATTCAGTGCATTTGCTTTATATTATTTTTTGTGCCAATGTGGCAACGAATAAATATTTTGCTCTAAATGCAGAAGAATTATTCGGTTGGTTGAATGGCTGAATAGGAAATGCATTAGCATTATATTTGTGCATATTAAACTGGAAAATACAGCATGATACATGTTAATTAGATCAAAATCAATTTAAGTTTGCAAAAGTAGGATTACCATCAAGCATCAGTGAAATGCAGTCGCCACATGTCTTTTCAAAATTTGAATCGGTTCCGTTTTTCCATCACTTTCGATACAAAAAAGTGCCAAAGCCGACAAACGAGTAGTCTGGTCTGAATCCCACTGAGCCAAGTGTTCAGTTTCCTCTTCCGTTAAAGTATAGTTGCTCATGGCCTTAAAATTTGTTTCAAAGATCGCAAACCTGAATGGCTGATGTATATTTACAGGGTGTCCCGAAATGATGAACCCCTGTAAATAATACTTCCCGGCTAGCTAGACCATTTCGAATATACCATTGTGTAGAGAATTCAATTCTGCATTCAACGATACTAAACATGTTTGATTGTCTGCTATACAAAAGAAACGGCGCAGTCAAAACAAAAATCACCTGCAAAATCATTTTCTGAAAATTCACTTTTTGAAAATTCTACTTGTTATATTTACAATTAAAAATGAGTATCGATTCCGAAGAAGCACGTAGCGTCGATCGCATTCAGGCTACTGCGTTTTTTCAAGCTAAGGAAGCTGGAGCAACGTTTATTACAAAAAAATGGGTTGCTAATTGATTGATTGATATTGATATTGTGACGTGATTTGAAAATTTTGAAATTTTTTGATGTTTTGAATGACTTTTCGTTTTTTTGCTAGTAAAGTATTTGTACTGTAGTAAAGTAGTAAAGTACTGTTTTGAATTTTGTGGCAAATAAGCTACCATTCAACGCAGAATTGAATTCTCTACACGATGGTATATTCGAAATTGGTCTAGCTAGTCGGGAAGTATTATTTACAGGGGGGGAGGGGGGGGGGGTGCATCATTTCGGATAAAAGGATAAAATTGAAAGAAACCTTTGCGCGTATGTTTCCCATGTTCAAGCATTCCAAAACGTTAAAAACGTATTCGTTTCCAGAATACTCGGGATGAGCGTCGAAAAATTTATGTAATTCCTTTTCGGCGAATGCGTCCGTGTCGTCCAAGGTGTCAAATGTGGTATATTTTCCGAGCGACAATAGCATGGCAATTCGAGCATTGGGATGCAATAAATTACTCAGATCATTGCAGATTAACGGATGAACTCTGCAAAGAAATAGCAATATGCGGAATCAAGTTCGCTGAGTAAATGCACTGCTTATGTGTAATCAGGAGTTTCCTCGAAAAACTTGACCACTTGAACTAACTGTCTTTGGCAGTGGTGAATGTGATGTTTCATTTTCGAACACGTTTCCATGCCTTCCGATCCTGTCATGCAGTCTTTTATGATCTGGGCGCAATGAACGCCATGCCAAATTGCGCTGGTTAGATCGTTGACAGTTATGATCGGCCATGGAATATTTTTGTAAGCGTTAGCAAATATGACAGCTTTTCCACCTACGTATATTACATCATCTATCACTTTTACAAAATTGAATCTCGAATAAAATAATAGCAAGGTTTACCTGGCGTATTACTGTATAGGATGGCCCGACACGATGACAATAAAACAAGATTACCAATGAGAATGGACCAAATCATGTTTGATTTATGAAGTGAAATACAAATTTAAATGACTTATCAGTTAGAATAAGGCTGTCACAGACGATTATTCAATTGCTTATGTAGTTTATCTATGATACAAATCTTTTTTACAATTGATACAAGATGATTCTATGATTACAAGGTACAAGACGACCCGCTTAACCTACATCAAAAACTAAAAACACAAAACTAAAAACACGCCAAAAGCTCTTCTTTGAAATTGAAGACTTTCTTCTCTCGGACCTGTAAGAATGTTACATTTAAAAACGAGTCAATTCACATACAATACAGTCTCACATGTTGGTTGTACCAAGCGTAAAACTTGTCGCGCTCCTCAGTTTCATGGTCGATGGACAGTAATAATCGGTGTTGGGATATTCTTTGATGTAGTCCATGTTTTCATGCCGGTTGAAAAGATGGACAAAGTATTTTAAAACGAGAAACATTTGTAACATATACATTATCGACAGACAATGATAAGATATACATACCCTTTCTTGAGTTCTTCGATACCGAAGGTTTGAGGCAGCAAAGCCAAACCCATCGGCAAAAAGTTTAGTGAGTCAAATATGCGAACGTTTCGAAGTGAGATGACCATGATCTTGAGTCCATTTTATATGACTGAGGGGACTTCGGCTTGATCGCGTAGGTATTGAAGCACAAATTGGCCATCATAACCATAAAAGGATGGTAAACTTAGTTGACAATGAAACTTGAGCAGTAAATGCACTTACTCTCATGTTATGAGCCATGGCGGTTGTTTTCGCGTTTTTGTCGCCGCTGTACGAAAACAGCCACTCGCAAAAGTCGAACAAGCAAGTGTCTCCGAGAAACACTTTTCGACCTTCACCGCAATAGGCGCACTTGCCGAAAGTTTGATTGTCCAAACAACTGAAAAGAATATAGAGTTAATAACTGGTTATTAAAAATACGGAAGCGCAAGCTATAGAAACGCGGATTACAGCAGGTGCAGTTTTGGCTCAAGCGCTGCAGGCTGTTAATCGGATAGTTGCTGCTCAACTGCCAGCATTCAATAACATGACACGCATAGTACAATAAAATAGAAGTAAGAACAAGCGCCAGCATTACCATGCGACTTGCTTGATTTACAGTTGCTGGTTGAATATACAACCACG
Organism: Prionchulus punctatus; assembly: GCA_034698125.1. Classification (NCBI taxonomy): domain Eukaryota; kingdom Metazoa; phylum Nematoda; class Enoplea; order Mononchida; family Mononchidae; genus Prionchulus; species Prionchulus punctatus. Next base: position 11,274 of record JAQGBA010000672.1, read on the forward strand.
CTAGATCAGGAACCTTTTCTTTTGTATGACAGTAATGATGGTTCAGATCACATTTTAGTTTTTAGCACTGAGGGCAATTTAGAACTTTTGCATCAAAGCAGGTCTTGGTATGCTGATGGTACATTTAAAACTGTTGACCACGTTTGGATGGATGTCCTTCATTTCCGTCATACACTTGTTGAAATGCAAGGAATAAGTTTTCCCCATTGTTTTGAACTTTGACGCGCGTTTAACATTCCTCAACTTGAGATTGTAATAATCCCGTGGGTCGAAATCGTCTTCGCCCTAAAAGCGACAACAAAGACAATACTTTAACATTGGCTATGTTTATACACTGCCCCCAGATGCCCCAGCTTACTACTTAGTTAGTATACGGACAGCAAGATCACGACACAACTGCACAGGACGCGATCAAAGCATAAAAGTTATTTACCTACCACTTTACAACAGCAATCAGATTAAGAACGAAATAAGATTTTCCATATTGCAAAGTCTAAAACAAATAATTGAAAATTTTTGCTATTATCGCGTTAATATTGGAATATGTCTAATAACAATTTCGGTTTATTGTAAATCATTTATGCGTCAAAGCAAAAGTTCCATAATTCAAATCAGAATGGTAACATATTTTTATTTTACATTTTTCTCAATTTTTATTTCATTGATAAATTATTATCAAATCGACAAAAAGAAGCTAGTCCCAAACGTGTTTAAGCAAAAAATGAGATCACTCTTTTATTGCTTTTCCTGAATAATACACTATAGTACGCATGATTCTATTGTATGTAAAATCTCGTCGTTTTGCAAAATAAAGGTACAAAAAGGAATAGAGAAAGCCTTGTTTGTGTTTAATACAAAATAGCTAATACAAAATTAAGAAACACAAAAAGGATTACAATTTCGTTCCCTTCATACTCTACAAAAAGAAGTTTAGGAAATCTTGAAATTCGGAATAGTTTTGTTAGATACCGTACTAAAGGTTTTGTTATTGTTGTTCATTATTTATAGGGAGTAGAATATTTTGATTTTTTAAATTGAAAAATAAAACTAAAGCTCAAAATTTTCAATAAGTTTACATGCTATTAAAATCAGCTAAAAATTGAGTACAAATCCCAAAATACGATATGCTCATAAGCAATTAAATGACAAGTAAAATAAACAAAATAATAGAATCACAAAATGCTGTAAATTGCGTAAATGACGAAAGATTGAAATAGCACTATCTATTTGAAATTGATGACCACGCTCGATGCAGTATCTTTGCTGATACTCTCAACGTCCTCCACAAGAGCGAAACCTTCTCTGCGAAAAAACGAGAACATTGTTTTAAGTTACGCATTGCATTTTTGAAACTATCACCCCTTACCGAGTAAAAGCAAACGCTGTTTTATGATCTGATACTTCGCAATAACAATAATAATCTGAGTCTGATGTTTTGCATGTCATGCTCCAAAAAGGATTGCAAAATGGAGGCGTACAATCCAAGCATAAAACTTCGAAACCTCTATTGACAACCTTTTCCAACACTGCCACTCGACACCCGAAATTTCGCTTCATCATTTTTCTGAGTGTAACAATGCTCTTCGTTCGCTTTACTTGCGTCGTACTGCACAAAATTTTGTTATTTAATGCTTTATCTATTTGCAAATTAATTTACAATCGCTTACGTCTCGCTTCAAACAGATACTTTCCGCTGTGTAGAACGTGATATTGTATTTCAAACTGTCGATCAACTGGCGACTGACTTTTCGCCTTCCAACTTGTACAACGTAGTATTTATCCTGCAGTATGTCGTTCAATTTTTTTGACAACGACGTCGGCGATTTCTTGATATCTTCTTTGATTTCCTTGTGCTGAGATCAACATCGTTGACATCATTTAACAATGACTGTGTTGCTTCGGTAAAAAAGCAGAGCAAACACTACAAATTTAATCACCTGACTCAATATCAAACTGGACTTACTAAGCGAATTTCAAAGATCGAGACGTAGTGCTGCATACTCCGATTCCAAAGATCATTTCTGATTTCCAAGCTGTTCCCAAACTGTAACGTTGGATTTATATACTTTTTGACTCTCGTCGAGGCTGAGTGGACAAATGTCCAGGGAAACTTTGTCGATTGACACCTGAAAAAAAACTTTTGCAGTTTGCAGCGATAAATGAATGCGAGCGAAATCAAAACTACTTCGCCTTTCTTGCAAATGCTGTCACCCATGTAGAACAATATCGAGTATTTGAAACCAGCCACCACTTGACTTTCAGTGCTGATGATTTCGATTCGAACTTTGAGGAAGTAGTCATTCGATCCCATGTTGAAACTTTTAATGTACTGATCCAGAGACAATTCAGCAAGTTTGTACAAAAATATTTCATTCATTTCGTTGTTGTAGTAGTCGATAGCGGTTTCGATTCTGGCTATGACGACAGCCGAGTTGTCAGCGTCGCTTAAATCCATAGCTGCGAAGCTGAAGGGTACCAAATTTGTCTGAGCCCTGAAACGGAAAACCACTGTGATTTTCAGTAAATCTACAATGCGGTCAGTATCAACTTACTCCCGAGTCTTGTTATTCAAAGGTTCGTCGCAATTTGCAACGTCGCAAGCATAAGATTCGACAAAAAAATCGTAAAAGATTTTCTTGCTGGCTTCGTTCGATTCGACGATGATCACTCGACATCTGGTGAATTTCGGCATTGGCTCGAAAGTGCTGCATTCTTCAGGGTCCAAAAGTTAACGACGCTACAATTTGCCCTGATTAGCTTACGTTTATATACCTGAAAAAGGGAAGTTTATTTGTTTGAAAATGAACTAACGTTAAGCGAACTTCAAACTGACATCATTTTGAGTGCAGTTGGATTTGGCTGTGAAGAATTTCACCTTGTATTTCGTGTGTCGTCGATCACATTGATATCTGTATCTACAGCGTTTATTTGAACGTCGACATACTCTTTCCTGTATTTTTCGTTCAGCCAGGCGATAATCAAGTCGATCCAACTTTGAATGGCTTTTTTCACACCTTCGTCGTAATTGATATCCAACGACCACCAGCAACTTAACCATTCTTCTCGGAAAGCCCTCTAAACAATTCGTGAACCAAAAAATAGGCGCCGTGTTAAAGTTACGTCAGCGTTATAACGTTACTTTTCTGAATCGCCAACTTCATCAGCGCTTGAAACGATGCAATAATTTACCTCTACCAGTTAGTCTTTGGTCAGTTGCTTGTACAGATCCCTTACGATTATCTCGCATTTCTGGAAAGTTGACTCCTTGAACAATTTAAATGGACAAAGTGGACGAGGCGTCGAACGGAATCTGAAAAACAAAAATTACGGCTCACTTGATATCGAACCACAAAAGCTTCTTTTGTCAATGACTTAATTTTACTTGACTGTAAATAAAGATGATTACTTACTTGAGATTTTAGGCAATCTCTTAAACCGAAAAACATTTTGAGGTTGAATTTTGTACCGGCCGACAGTTGGAACTCAGCGTCGTATATACTCCCTAACCACCAATACAAGCCCGTTTGAGCGAGGAAGTTCTCATTGAACCATTTGATCGCGAAATCGCTGACGTTTTTAATCAGATGCTGAACTTTCCTTTGATGCAAATCCATATCGAACCAACCGCCCAACATCGGCATCGTAGCCGGCCTTCGATGAAACGCAGAAAATTAGTTAACCTTGATTTTGAAATGAAAGCGCAAAAACAGCTAATATTCCATGAAAATGAAAATGAAGGCCTGAATTTAGTTTTATTTGCAACTTACTCTTGACTTTTCATTGCTTCTTATGATCGATGTCGTCGCTGCAAAAGTAATCGTCCAATTCCAATATCCTGGAGAACGCTCGCCAAGTGGTTACTGTGCATAGAACGGATTTCATATCCAACCGTTTCACGAACGAACAGAGTTCTTCATTCACATTTTTTTCAGACACCTGCAATAAGTAAGCAAAAATTGCAATGAAATATAATTTATGAACTGTAATAGGAAGTGAACTATATTGTCAGCAACGTGCACTGAGCTATAGATGAGCAGAATTTAATTTACTTTGGTTTTCTCGCATTTTGTCGATCCAAGGTAAATTTCCAGTTTGTAGCGAATGCCGGCGACGACTTGGAATTTCCCTGATACCGATTAGTTGAGCGTAAAAGATATCGTTCGACTTGTCATTCAATCGTTCAACGAAGAAATTCGCCAATTCTGCCGCTTTTTCCCAACCCTGTTCAGAAAGTCCATTTAAACCAGCCGCCCAATTCTCTGCGCTTGCGACCATGAAAATTATCACCGGCAACAATGAATGACGAAAGTAACGAAGAAAAAAACACATGAAAACGGAACATGAAAAAGATCACAATTACAAAAAACGTTTTAAAAGCAGAAATAAAAAAGAAAACGGTTCTAAACTTGCGAAACACGAATGGGAATGCAAAATAAAACTACAAAAATTCATCACCACCGTACGACCGACCAATCGCTCCGAAATTAAAATGCAACACTGGCGTCAGTTTGTAATGGTAAACTTTACAACAGCGCAAGGAACGACAGAGGTTCAATATATTGAAACATTCTGCAGTACAACCGATTTTGAGTTGCCTTTTTTAGTTGAATTTTGCTCATACAAAGTATGAAGTTCTATCGAATTGGTATCGATTTCAGGCTCTATTGTAAGACTTTATTGACTTTATTGTAAGTTATGAATTATTTGTTGAATTAACCAGACTTCTGTTGATGCAAACATGAACAATCTGAGACATTCCACCCGAAAAAAGAAACACTTTTAGTTGTTTGGTAATCTTGCATATGTGACTCGCATGTAATTTTAATTTCTGTCTCGCCTCCTTATAAGCATTGCTTCTCCCGGTGCTTTTTGTAAGAAATTCTCGCAATGCAAAAGCAACTTTTTCCATGCATTCATGTAAATTGAGTTTCCTCGTTCCTCACCACATGCTAATATCCAGTCGCTCTTTATTCGGTCATTCATAATTCAGTGGCTCATAGTTTAGTGACGTATTGTTCAGGAGCATGTCATTCAGTTGTTCAACCTTTCAGTCGCTTAATGTTCAGTTGCTTATCATTCGGTTAGTCATCATTCGGTTCCTCAAAGTTCATTTACATCAATCATCGTTCAGTCGATTCAATTTAGTCGCTCAACAATGCGTCACTCATCATTGAGTTAATTATCATACTACTCAAATTACCTAGGTCCATGAAATTTATGCAAAAGCTTGTATGTTTTTCAACTGTACCATGTTCGGAAGAAAATTTAGCAAACAGAATGCATTGATAGGTAACATACAGATTCAGATTCACTTTCAGCTTACTAAATTGACAATATCTCGTCAGAATATGTATGTGTCACGAGTGACCTCAGCGGGCCATTCAGCATCTGCAAAAGGCAGCAATTTATTTGACTCGATATAGAGTTAATAACAGCTTATGAGGGAACCTTTTTGGGTGCCCCGCGGCAAATGAACCAAGTCATAGCCTAATCGAGAGCTACTAGCCTACTGATACTCGTGGTAATATACGTTTTTCCCCATAGGCCCTAATTAGCCCAAAAAAAATTTTTTAGTTTTTAATTTTTGCGATATTTCGCCTTTTTCGCGCTATTAAGCAAATGTTTTGTAAAAACTTAAGAGCCCTAGTAGTGCAGCGGATAAAGCGCGCGACTAACATTTTTGAGGCCCCGGATTCGATTCCTTGTGCCAGCTAAAGTTTTTGCAAAAATGCGAAATGCTAAATTTTTGAATGCAAACCAATCAAGCAATCATGCATGCAAATTAAAGCTAATTTCTTATGCTATCTCTTTTCCAAGCAAACCAGAGTAGCACAATCCCAAAATCAGATTTTTGCACATTTTATTTTTGCGATGGTTTTCTAGTCTATGGTCTTTCTGCATGAGCACGCATGACTGCTTTGCATTATGAAAGCTAATTATGCCAAAAAATAAAGGAAAACTTTAGCCATCATAAGGAATCGAACCCGGGGCCTCAAAAACGTTAGTCGCGCGCTTTATCCACTGCACCACTAGGGCTGTCCCGAATGAAATCTGATAATTCCAATTCTACACTAATCCTGTTAATTTGTCAAAATGAAGCAGATTCAAACGACCTTTTCATCAATGCCATTTCTACCATCAATCGTCATCTATCAAGAGTCAGTTAGTTGAGTTTATTGAAGTGAAATAATTAGCAAAATGGTTTCAAAACACAGTAAATGTAATACAGGTACACTGATTTCCAACTTCTGGCTTTTCGATTTCTGATTAACAGCATCGCAGTATCCCCAGCCGCAGCCCCATGGCTGACATTCATAACCAGGGGCACACACAGCAGGCTTTACAGTGCAAGTTTAAGTATCCACGCAACAAAAGCAACCTTGAGTACCGCCAGGTAAACATTCACTATTGTGGCAATTGTTTGAACAACAATCCTCATTTTGATTACATGGGATTACATAATCGCACAAGCAATCACAAACCCAGTATGATGAATTTGTTCCGCATTCGAGGCAGCCAGCGCCATGAAAAATATTTGTACATTGACTGTCCGAAGAACATCCATACAAATATGGGTTACCACCTATAAAGGCAAAAGTTAATAGCGCTGTGTGAAAAATTGTAACATCCGTCTTAATTCGGATGAATGATCTAGTTGTAAATAATTGTAACATTACTTTATTAGTGTGTGGTTACAGTAACTATTACATTATAGTTGATAGATTGTATCAAGTTTTTGCTTGCAACTCCTGCTAAAATGCTCTAATATAAAGCTAACTGAGTGGTATCATTAATACGCTAAAAAAGTAAGCTGACTTTCTAGGCACACTCGGACCAAGCGATAGCTAATGGATTCTGCCCAATTGTATTAGCCCTTCTTAGCATGCTTTGAATGCAATGATGCTTAGATAAAATTCCTGTGAAATGGTCCACCACAAAATTAGGCATAATTGCGTCAAAATTGCCTTCTAAAATAATGTAACAATTATTACTTGGTACTTTATTTGTAGTTGTTGTTGGCACGACGACCCTCGTTGTGGTGGCTGAAAAAATTGCAAATTAATAATAATAATTAATAATTAATAGCCCCGGACACAATACTACAGTAAAAGTTTCCAGGAAATATTCTAGTTGATATTTTGTTGCATGGCATAGGTACTGCAGCTGTTAATTAAGAAGCCGTCTTAATTCGGGTGAATGATCTCGCTGTAAATAATTGTAACGTTATTTTATTAGTGTGTGGTTATAGTAGCTATTACATTATAGTTGTTAGTTCGTATCAAGAATTTGCTTGCAACTACTGCTAAAATGCTAAAACAATAAGCTAACTTAGTGGTATCATTAGTTATGCTAAAAAGGTAAGCAACTGTACGGCAAACAAGACTGTTGTACAACTTTTTAACTATCAAAATAAGCTAAGCAATTCAAGAAAAATGTATTGTGAGCAACTCAACATTCAAACCGCGCGCTCACTCAGATTTGCCATCATTGTTATACGCGATTTACAAGCCTTCCAGCAATTCCACACATCCAAGCCGCAATTAGCACATGGAAGTTTGGCATCGATAATGCATTCGATACACTTGCGATCGTCAGAATGCGGAATGCAAAAGTCTTCCATTAAGATTTTTTTCCAATATCTCCCGCGCATTCAGCACAATCAGCTTGAACTGGCAAGCACTCGTTGATGCAATCGTTACTGGCCAGCCTTAAAATGAAGCGAACCCTTAACAACGTAGCAAGCTATTACTAAAATTAATTTATAACCGATCTAGATCATTCGTTTTCATCTTTTTGCCGACAAATTCATTGCTCAACATCGCAACGCAAGTACAAATGATAACGGAAAATACTGTCAACTTCTTCATTTTAGCAAAACTTTTCAGACAAGAAAGACTTAATTTGGTTAAATGCAGAGTTTTATAAGAGTGTTTATCAAAACTAATCTGTAAATTTTATTCTCTACAATGTTCGGACTGAAAAAATTTTAGTTTTGTTTAACATTTACATTGTCGAACAAGCAAAAACATTAACTTCACCTTTGCATCATCATCTTCTTTATGTCGAATTAAAAGTAAAAGTATTTAATCTTTAAAATATACTATCTACTGTATACATCTATACACATACACGCACACACACACCCAATCGGTAAATACCTTACCATATTTCATCATTGGTATCAACGTTCAAAAGCATATCCTCAAAAATATCTCCCGCCCTATAGTCCTTTCAGAACCACGGAAAAAAAGTACAGTAATTCAGTCACCTTATTTCCAACACGGATTCGTTATATCGGTTTTCAAGCACCATCGAACAGTTGCCTGAATATAAACCATTGAAGCTTGTTCAACACGAAAGTGTTAGTTGACAGTGTGTTAAATGTTAACTTTATTACAATTAATTTGAAATAATATTTTATTAACGCAATAAACTGTTGTATCATTTTTCTTCTTCCGTGCTTCCTGCTGCGGGTCCAGATCGTCGACGACGTGTTCGCCTCAGATAATTTCCGAGCATTTCCCAATTACTTGCAGAAGAAGTACAATTTTGTACAACAAGTTGACTGTACGAATTCCGATGATAAATATTTGCTGACCATGCCTCAACTGTATTCATGCTTCGCAATATTAATGGCTGGATTAATAGCGGCTGGCTTACTTTTGTTTATCGAGAGATATCGATTGATTGATCGATTCGAAAAATTTTGCCGAAGCGAAGTGTTGCACAAATTCAAATGAAAATCGAAGAAATCGATGAACTACGTTCGAACCGATCGAGAAATAATTCTATCTATTTAGTGGAAACTGTCCTCGACAATGACTCAGTGTGCATAAATAGTATTGACAACTACCCGGACTACTCTGCATAGCTTGTGAAATATCCAGTTCTCGCGTGGAAGATTCTGCATACAGTATATTTTGGAGAGCCGTTTTCAACAATTTTCCGAATCAATTAACGCTTCTTTCGATTCCATTCTCATTTTTCATGAAATTGATTGACGTTTCCTTTTGCTAAGCAATCGTTCGAAACAGATTTACAAAAATGTATGTCTAATTGGTCCAAATGGAAAGTGTGTTTATGTTTCTCGGCGATTATTGCAACCAAGTCACAGAAAGAAGAATGGAATACTAAACCCCTGGATACTTCTAGTAGTAAACATTGGGCGAGTAACTTCAGAACAGTTTTTCGATCAAATCCACAAATTCTGATCAGCGACAAAGAAGATTTGTTGCCTATGGTGAAAAATAGCTCGTGCTTGATAGGCTTGGATTTGTATCATTGGATTTGTCAGTATACGATAATCTGTACGGAATCGAAGAAGTGAAGATCTTTCCTGATGATATTCCTTTATGCCCAAACATGTATTACCATAGGTTAGATTTCCGTACGAAATTCATCGATGACGTGTTCGCTGCTGATACCTTCGAGCATTATTCCGATTACTTGCAGGCGAAGTACAACTTCATACAACAGTCGATTTTTCAAATTCTGATGACAAATATCTATTAAAATTGCCGCAATGGTATTCAAGTTTCGCAATATTGATCGGCGGATTGATCCTATCTAGCGTAATTTTCCATATTGACAAACATCGATTGGTCAATCGGATGAAATTGATTTTCGTAAAAAAGACCTCGAAAACTCGTACCCTCCCCATCCAAATTAGAGTGAGGTCAGTAGCCATGGTTCCAATTTGGAAATAAAACATCCAAGTGTTTTATTAATAAGTGACGATAAAATATTAATTTTCTAATGTGTCTTCCTCACTTCTTCAAAATTTGCGCATTTTTTTTCCATATATGTCCTATGGCGGTCTACCCCCGAAAAACAATTCGACTGGGAGCCACTGACGAATATCCTTACGTATTTCCGTGCTTTGTTGATTATCCGCGAAGTTGCGCCAAAGTTGGTAGCGATCTAGAATTCATCTATTCGGTACTTAATGGCATGCTTCATTTGGATATAGCATGGAGCAGCCATGCGGATTTCCCCGCGCTAAAACACGCATTGGAAACGGATGAGATCGATCTGATTGGCAATACAAGAATTCTGGACTGGGCTGGCATTCAGAACAATTTCACAGAAACCGCTGTGGCCTACTATCTAGGTATTGGATTTTTCATTCGATCGTTCGAAGTCATCGAAACACTAAATCCAATTTCTCGATTTTCGCTAAACCTCTGGCTGTGCATTTCGTTCATGACGATCGGCTTTCTGATACTCAAGATATACGTTTTCAAGAACTTCAAAGTATCGCGGGTACTTTTGACGATCGTTTTCGCTTTGTGGTCTGTCATAATGATGCTGATGATGGAATTATATGGAAATCTGCTCACTACAGATTTGGTTACATCGAATAAATTCACTACATCGATCAGCGACTTGGTGGATCTTGGCGAGAAATTGGTCAGCAAAGATTGCCAGTTCGCAATTTATGACAAATATGTGGATGCGGACGATTTCAAGATAATTTTCACACCAACTATCAATAAACCGTGGGCAGCTAACTTTCGAACGGCTTTTCGCTCGAATCCGCCGATTCTAATCACTAACAAAGAGGATTTGATACCATTAGTGAAGAATAGCACATGTGTGATTGGATTGGATTTTGTATCATTCGATCTATCTGTATTCGACAATGTATGCGGCATGCAAGTGAAAATCTTCCCAGACGACATTCCATTCATGCCGTACGTGTACTACCATCAGTTGGGCGATATTACGAAATTCATGGACGATGTGTTCGCTGCAGATAGTTTTCGAACGTTTCCCGATTACTTGACGAAGAAATACAACTTCATGCCTCCAGTTGAATGTATGAATTCAGATGATAAATATCTTCTTACGATATCTCAGCTATACTCATGCTTTGCAATATTGATCGCCGGCTTAGTTGTATCCAGCATGCTCTTTGTTATCTACAGATATCGTCTGATCGATTGGTTGAAAAAATTTCTCCGGAATGAAGGTATGCAAAATGCAGGGCAGAAACGAGTCGACAGAAGCAAAATTAAAATCGATAAATCGACAAATACTTCGCTTCCGATACTCGAGCAAGTGATCAAAAATAATGGATTAATCGAAAAATTTGGTGAGAAATATGAGTCGAATTTCAAAATAAATAAATCGACCAATACTTCGATTCGATTGCTAAAACTCTGATCGATTTTTCGAAATATGCGTCAATTTGTATTTCAGGCAGTGTTTGTTTAGGTTTTGCAATAATTTTTACAAAATTTTTCTTAATTTATTGTTTTTTTTTTATTCTTTTTGCGATAGCATAATTGTAACATTCTTCGAGTTCATTTCCATGGAAATTCATAAATTTAAAATGAGGGCATAAATTGACCTGAAATTTGAATAAATAAAAGTGCACTATTTATTGCAAAGTCGTAGAAACGCTCAATAATGTTAATTAATAATGAGAAATGTACGATTCAGATTTCTGCTGGAATTTGTTTTTGCACATATGATCCGAGCGCGCAAATAAAACAATGCATTTATCATTTTTCCAGCGAATTCATTTATCACGTAAATATATGTGTCATATTTATAAATTCATGGAAAATGAAATATTCACATCATATAATTCGAATGATTGATGTAGGAAGTACATCATTAATTGCAAGCCAGTGCACAATAGTTGAAAGCTCGATGTATTCACTTAAAATGAAATTGATAAAAAAAAATCAGCAACCAATCAATCTCAGCTGTTTTACTCGAATTATTATGCAAACAACAAATCGGAACAACCTCAGAAATGAGTGAAATTCAAGTCGCCTTTGAAGACCGGAAGATTCATACTGAGAGGTTCTGCATGTTTGACATGTTCGACTGTCGATGATTGAACTATATCTCGCTCGCCGTAGGTCTATAATTGCCACTGCGTCATTTATTTTCGCGACCAATACCTTCGAAGTAAAAAAAGCCACCGATTTAGCATACACTTTCGAAGAAACACATTTAATAGTCGACATTCGAAACTACGAAGCTAATTTGTAGCTTACCAAGTAAGCTGCTGTATAGTTTGAAGCGAGGATTTACGGAGGGTGTAAAACTGAACAAGATTGGCATTAATCATTTTTCATAAAAGCAAAAACTCGCTCTGCAAATCGGCCGATTCTCAATTCTTTACTCAGCACCGTATGTCGCCGAGGTTCAGACTCTCTCTGTCAACAAAATATTTGCCTCCACGGTAGAAAACGATTGAAAATGAAAAAAAAATCTAATAGCCTATAATAGCGAATAAAAAGCATTGGATAGCATAAAAAATTTTTCATTACCCGATGAGTTAGTTAATCATCGAAAACAAAAAAAAAGTTTCGTTCGAAATAACAAATTATCTGCTCATCACCAGTGTCAAACCGCGACGGGCAATAAAGAAATTGGTGGCATTCGTCGTCGATCCGACAAACTGTCGTCATAACAGAACGAAAGTAATTCGGCCGAACTTTCCTCGAAAAGTCGTTCTATTTGTCGCATTCTTCTGCTACTCCGAGCGCAGGGTACACTGTTTGTACCTCCGCCGAAGGCGCCCACGACCGCGGCACCTGCTACTACCACGACCGCGACGGTTCCGCCGTTCGCACATGGTAAGTTCTCTGTAGTACGCTGAATGTAACGAAAGGATGGGAGATCCGGAATCACAATCTCGATTGAGATCTCGATGCCAATCCGGATCTCGATCGCGATCCTCGGAATAAACGTATGTTATTTTTAGCATGCGAAAAATGTCTCTTCGATGCTTGCGAAGACCTATCATCGGCGAACAATGGTCGTAATGTTGCAAACAAGTTGTAACATCGATCTTACTTGAGCTCAATGATGTGACAACAGTTGCAAAACAGCAACAATAATAAAATGCTGATTCGATTCTACAGCTTTTGGAACTTTGAGTTATTTTGACTCTGATATTTAAAAAACCCAGTTCTAAAACAGTATAGATATTCGGTCTTTTTCTACGAGCCATCATCTATTTTTGCGCCTCGATGGAAAACAAATTGAAAATTATTCATGTTTTCTTGTTCTTTTCTCCAGCACTCGAATTCATCCCCACTCAAAAAAGAATACTTTCAATTTCCACTTCTAAATTGTGCACTTCTTTCAAATGTTTGTACAATTTAGCAACTGATACCAGCATCATGCTGCATTCGCCGCATTTGGCTGATGAACTAGTTTGATAACTAACGTCTTATCTTCGCTGGATTCGTTTTGGCTATGCGACTCATGATAGAAATAAGAGAGCATCTTTGTTCGAGCAAACTTTTTCGCAAATAATGCACTTGTTTTTAGGCACGTCGTTATGCGCGGCACCAACATGGCAACATAAGGCGCGATACGTAGCAAAGAATTTCGTACACTTTTCACAATTAAATTCCTTCACATTTCTCGTTTTGGAGCGTTTCGGAAAGTTTCCGGTTCACTTTGACGTCTAAATTCGCTCGAAAGACGTACGAAATTGTTCCGTAATGGCGATGCTCGCCGGTTTAGCGGAGTCTCGCTCTCCTTTGAAGGAGGTGAAAAGAGTTCAATTCGGAATTTTAAGTCCCGACGAAACCGTAAGTTTTTTCTCGTTTTGTAATTTAAAATTTAAATTTTTCCCGTAAAATTAAATTAAATACGAAAAAATTTCACCGTCTAGCGACGAATGTCGGTCGCCCAGATTGAATTTCAAGAAATTTACGAAGGCAGCGAGCCGAAATTAGGCGGTCTCATGGATCCGCGTCAGGGCGTCTTGGATCGAAAGTAAAACAAATTACCGTCGTTAAAATCGTTCGAAACGGTCGAAAAATCGTTTCGTTTCAGAGGCCGGTGCCAAACGTGCGCCGGCGACATGGCCGTCTGTCCTGGTCATTTCGGCCATTTGGAATTGGCCAAGCCCGTATTTAATATTGGATTCTTGAACAAAACGATCGAAATTTTGCGTTGCGTTTGTTTCTACTGTTCGAAAATGCTCATCGACCGAGTAACTATACTTCTTTTTTAACTATACATATAGTTTCTTGTTAACTATAGTCCATCGTCAACTGTTGTACTAGCCAACTATTGACGCTGTCTAATTATAGATCCGCGCCAACTATACTCCCTAGCTAACTATAGATCCTCATCAACTATGGACTCTAGCCAACTATAAACCAAAACCAACTATAGATCCTAGCCATCTTTTTACCGTGATTTTATTTAAAGGATAATCCGAAAATCCGCGAGATTATTTCGAAAACGAAACAAAATCCGCGCAAGCGATTGATTATGGTTTACGATTTATGCAAAGTGAAAACGATTTGCGAAGGCGGCGACGAATTGGAAATGGATCGGCCGTCGGCTGCGTCCGAAAACATCGAAGATACCGAACGGAAAAAAGCAAAAAAAAAACACCAAATTCGCCAGTCACCGTCACCGTCACCGTCGTCTAAATTTCGTTTTTTTTTTGCTCGTTACGATGCCAATTCCAACATGTTTACATTGCGATGACGTCAGCGGTTAATATTTTTTTCAGAGTCACGGCGGTTGCGGTCGGTACCAGCCGAAATTCCGACGCACCGGACTGGACATCGCCGGCGAATGGAAAAAAACCAACGAAGATTCGCAGGAGAAAACAATCGCCATCACCGCCGAACGAGTGCTGGAAATCTTTCGCGCCATTTCCGACGAGGACAGCAACGCCATGGGTATGGATCCGCGGTTCGCCCGACCCGATTGGATGATCGTTCAAGTGTTGCCCGTGCCGCCGTTACCCGCCCGGCCGGCGGTCGTAACGTTCGGTTTGGCGCGGAATCAAGTAAAATAGAAATTTTGTTTTTATTTTTAGCGACTATAGTTCCGCGAAGAGTATAGTCGACTCCGGACTATAGTCGCGCCGACGGTTCAACTTTTCGCTCGTTTCGCAGGACGATCTGACGCATAAATTGTCCGATATCGTCCATTGGAATAATCAATTAAAGCGTAACGAGCAAAACGGCGCCGCCGCCCACGTGCTGGCGGAAAACGTAAAACTCCTACAGTATCACGTGGCGACGTTGACCGATAACGAAATACCCGGCTTGCCGAAAGTATCGATTTTCTTCGATCGTTTGCATCGATTTTATTTGCGACGACGACTATCGATTTTTTTAATCGATCAATCGATATTTTTTTAGGCGACGCAAAAAGGCGGCCGCCCGTTGAAAGCCGTCAAGCAACGATTCAAAAGTAAAGAGGGTCGAATTCGAGGAAATTTAATGGGCAAACGAGTCGATTTCTCGGCGCGTACCGTGATCACGCC
>JAQGBA010000673.1:0-26524 GCA_034698125.1 Prionchulus punctatus
CCAATGGGAACAACACGAGGATTCATTTTCGAGCCAAGTTTAACAATTTGCAGAATTTTTCGACCAAGGAAATCTCTGCCAGTTTTGTGTTTTTACCAATAATCCATGCAAATTTGAGAATATCGCGTCGGGTCTTATCATATTTAGCGGGAAAAATTCTACATTTTTAATTAAAATAATAACTAAAAGACTGTGACCGCGGGCACACATAATTAGCCTGGCTACTGTAGAGGAAAGTGGGGGCAGACCGGGCCGGCAAATTACCAGTTTGCAAAAATGCCTTGACATTTAAACTATTTATTTTATGATGTGTTTAACCCTTTGAGCGGCGGATTAATTTCTTAAAGTTGACTTCCCATTGGCGAATTAACATTATTGACAACACTTTGTTTGTTTAAATGCTGCTGCACAGACGTTTCTATGACGTCTTTACCAGGCTATAAACGCCTCCAAAGTTGAAGGTCGTCCCTGTCTCGATGTTGCCAATACGATGAATGGTCATTAGGTCGAGACAGTGACGACATCACTGTTCAAAGGGTTAAAGTGCTAATTACAAGACTGGCATTTAGCTTTTTTTTCTTTGTAGTCATAGCAATGGTCACAGCCGTTGTATCATAAGGCTAAGGAGGAGGGGGGGGGGGGAGAGGTCAGAAACCCCTCTCTACTTTTGTTTTTAATTTGGAACTTTAGTTTGGAACTCCATTCCTATTTATATGATTCACTTCAATTAAATTTATTTAAATCTCGTTATTTCAGACATTTTTATTAGTGGCAAGATGATGGCATTTACCAATGTTGTTGCCTGAAGGGTTATGTTATGTATGAGGGTGATGCATGTTTTAAAATTCTCGGTGCTGAAGCTGGTGATCATACACATCCATACTCTCGCAACGAATGTGCGAAAAATGGCAGTACTCTGGCATCGATCTTCGACCGGGAACATCTTGATTGGTTGTATTTCGCATTGATCAAAGCATACAATGTATAATATTGTGAAAGGCACTATCTTGGCAATCGACTTGCGCAACTATTGGCTGAACAGCAATCGAAGTATTTGTCTCTTGTACTTGCGCAAATGTTGCAAAGTTGAACGAAAACAGTCAGCGAAGCTGTACTGCATTGTCACATTGCTTTTGGGCAATGGTTCGAGTCTTATCAGGATGCATCTTTTGTGGCCTCCATACTTTGTTGGGAATTGATCAGTAGTGTTGCAGGTATGTACTGTATGTATGCATTTATTTATTGAATACTTAGAATGCCACTTTTCTCAAGACTAATTTCCAGTGGAGCCTCAGTACTAACAATGATAAAAACAGTAAAACAAAATGAGAAAGTTATGCTAAAATTCATGGAATAAAAGTTCTTGGAAATATCTGAGCAATAAAATGTCTGAAATAACGAGATTTAAATTTAATTGAAGTGAATCATGTAACTGGGAATGTAGTTCTAAACTAAAGTTCCAAATTGAAAACAAAAGTAGAGAGGGGTTGAAAAGTGTTTTTGAAGTGTTTTAGTGTTACAGTTACAGTCACACTTTACAAAAGGGGGGGAGGGGTTCGGCTGAAAGTGATGTCATGTGAAGGGGGCGTCTGGACAAAGATGACAGTGATGACAGGGGAAAGGAGGGTGAGGGTCTGAGTATTTTGGATGATGTCATTTATGTAACCCTAACTAACAGTTTATTTCAGGGGGACACTGTGGGAATAACAGCGAGCAATTATCGGGAACTTGCAATTACAAAAACCTTGAGCCTGTTGAGCTGCAGGTTAATTGTACCAGCGCACAACCCGTTTTCTAAACAACGTGATTTGGTGTACATCCAAGGTGTGTTAATTTGCCCGTATCATATTCAAACCATCAGGCCACATTGTATTTAACTTGTCGATCCAAAAATTTTCCCGCTCCGCCATTTGTCGCCTCGACGAGTACCGACCGAGTTTTTCTATTGGTATGATTCGAAAATTTCGAAACTCGTGATAGCTTGGCATAAAATGCACAATGACTCTGCGCGTTGATTTTTCCTTTTCATATTCCTTAACTCGTGTGCTCAATTCACGCTTTGTTCTCCCCACGTACTGAATTCCGCATCTCTCACAGTACACTAAATATATTACTCTGGCAGTATTGCATGTTAGAACTTCCAAATCGCCGGTGTCAATTGTAAACGATTTTCTGTTACTTGTACTTGTGAATGTTGAACATGGGAAAATAATGCAACATGTCTTGCATCCACTATTGTTACACGATTCAACCAACCATCGACTTTGATTAGAGTCTTCAGATAGCGGTAATATGGATCGTCTAGGCTGCTGACGGAGATGACTCAGTGCCCGTTGACTAGGTTCAATTCTCGGCAAAATACTATCAGTCTGATTGTATGCACTTCTTGTTACTGGTAAAATCCGATTCATATACGAGAAGTTGCTGGCTTGTTTATTTCTTGGATTCGGCTCATCGATAATCCCATGTCGTTTGTTTACGATGTTTCTTGCAGATCTGGGTGTTGGTGGATATAGTAGGCTGTAATGCTTCAACGCGTAATAGCACATATCTGGATAATAATCCGACCTTGCGCCCATTGTTTTCCGCAGCCATACAACGAACGCATGCCTATCGCCATTCAACTCGAGGAAAATATTGTAAATATCCAGAGCCTGCATTAATTTCAAATCAAATTGCTAATGATAAAACTAAGTGGATTGTGTTCCCCAAAGAAACGGGAAATGTTGTAAGACAATTACCACAAGCGATGTTACTTACTGAATTAATGTGCGCTTTCTTCAGTTGGCTGATGTAGACGTCGCCTATTCCTGGCAAGTGATCGACTCTAAGATATTCTATTTTCGAATTTAGCAAACTGTAAAATTTGACTGTCCGATATTTCTCGTTAGAAGCAGTCATCATCATCCGGTTTTATTAAAAATATATTCAAAAATACTATGATGTATTTGAAGTAACAAAGAACCACTACGTTTTCAATTATTAGTTAGCAACAGTCGGCAATGGTTACTTAGCAGTATGCATATTCTGCATCTGTGTTTTACGATGAACTACATTTAAAACTCGACTTTTTCTATATTAGTTATAAACTCATCGGTTCGTGAAAATAAATCTCACGGCTCAAGACTCGCTCACAGGCCCGCAAAGGCATCGATAAGTGCATTTTAGGCGAAATCCATTGATTAGTGATGAATACAACGCAATTAAAATAAGAGGCAGTAATCTCCAAACAAGTCCTTTGACTCGTTCCTGGATCGATCTAACAGTTAGAGCAACGGCTTTTTGGTCTATCTTCGGTCATAATGGCAATCAACTCTATTGACCATCTACTAAACATATGGTCATTTCACGAGTTGTTATCGACCACATTGTAAAAGTAATCAGCAAAGATAAATTGTCAAACTTAGAAGAAAGCATACGTTTCAACAACCCTTCCTTTTTCTCTTACTACACCTAAATTTGACAATGAGTTGCGCTAGTGTGGAAATAAGCCATGCTAGTCAGTGGATATCAGAATGCCAGCCCAAACTGGCTCAGACATTGGCGGTACAGTTCATCATTTGGGCGGTTCACAATCGCCTGCTGTTTTGTACGACTTGAAAAATGTGCAGTCGGCACAGCAGTTACATCGACACTTGTCATGTGCGTTCAAGTATTGATAATTTCGGGTCCAGCTTCTGGTGCCCCTCCGTGGGCTCAAAGCATTCTACTCAAAGCATTCTCCTCTTTCCAAACAATACCGTGCAACATGATCTACTAGAATTCATCCTTCAGAATGGCCTTTCACAGTTCATCAATGTACCAACCTGAGGAGAAAATACCCTTAATCTCGTTATCTCAAATGAACCTTTCTCGGTATCTGATGTTGTCACCCTGCTCAATCTCGGATCCGGTAACCACTTAGTGATCGAATTCAAAGCTACCGTCCTTGCTGATGTTGTCAAAAAATTAAATGTGGAACGGCGATGTGACTTCAACAAGGCAGACTTCAACTCACCAAAAATTTTCCTAACTAGTATGACGTTACAAATGAAAGATTAACAGTTGACGAAAGCTGGACAGCATTTTATGATAAAATGAACGAGGCCATCAATAAATATGTCTCTATCAAATCCAATACTCACCCCAAAGATCCCTCAAAACCTTGGTTCACCGAAAAGATCAAACGTCTTGCTGCCATAAAAAGTAAAAAATGGATATCAATGAAACGACTTGGATCCAATGCCAGCAAAAAACACTTTCGTGAAGCAACGAACAAACTAAAAAAGCCATTTTCGACTCCAAACGTCAGTTTGAACTGAACTTCACATCATCTTTCCGATTCAATCCAAAAAAGCTGTTCAAATGTGCCAAATCAAAACTGCATGTCAAATCCCATGGCCTTCCATTGAAAAGACCAAATGGTTCCCTTGCGGATTCCGATGAAGAAAAAGCAACTATCCTAAAAAACCAGTTCTGTGCAGTCTTCACACAGGATGATGGCTCAAATCTGGCGGTCATCAGTCCGAATGTTGAACAACTCTCTACATTCAAATTTACTGCCAATGATAAAATTTATCATTAATCAAAACCGAAAAATATTGATCATCAAGAAGTAACCAGATATGCTTGCTTGCTGTATTACTGCTCAGTCCAACTATACGAACACTCTTTGATACTAGCCAGGAGAACCCAGTTCGATAACGAAATATTCCAGGATTGAATTTCATGGACGGAAATCGAAAACTGTGAGCAATTTTGGTTGAATTAAGTAATAATCGTGTATTGCTTTTTGCTGGCAAAGTAACGCTTCATTTGCTAACTGCTAACATAAAAAATGTTAAATTCCATTTTACAATTGCAATCGCTGTATTTTTCCCAATAACTGGAAATGTGTTTGAATGGAAAAGCCAAAGTTCAAAATAAACTTTCGATTTATACAGAGAATAGAAGGTCAACTGTTTTCTCAGGGTTACTACCTGAAAAATTTAATAAGAATGATCGTGCAATTTGTCAAGATTTCTTCACTCTATTTGAACAATATTTACGGATATCAAGATAGTTCCATTCTTTCGAAATTGTGCCATAAATGTTTTCGTCTTCACATGCAATTATATCTCGGCGGATCCGAAGGTGCCATTGCTAACTCTGATGGGGACGTAAAGTTTTTTCATAGTATTCGTTAATTATCGAAGAGATCGATTGAATCATTGAAGATCACTTCATTCGCATTCATTACATCATTAAAATGAAAGTTAGGTATTTGACTTACCCAAGAACATTAAAAATTCTGTGCGGAAAGGAAGCGGGAACTGCATGTTGAGTGCACACAGAGATGAAATAATATGTGAAAACTTCTCGCTGAAATTTGTCCTTTCAGTTGCAAAATCGATGATGGCTCCAGTACTTGCTACTCCATGAGGGTGATAACCAAAAATGTAATTTTTATTTGGATCCAAGTCTACTGTTTTGACTTACTTCGCCGGAAAGTAGTCAGCCATGTATCGCCATATGACACTCGATCAAAATGCCTTCGATTGTCCACTGCCCCGGCTCGGCCTGCCGTAATTGTAGAATACACCATATAGAGTTGCAATCCACCATGCTTGGTTCGGAAGCCAGTATACAATCATGAATGGTAAAAACAGAAAGAAGAAATGCGTGGAAATGTACCACGCTGTGGCTAGCATCTGCAATCGCTGTTCTGTGGGCCCAGATATTGGTGCCATTTCTAAACCCAGAATGGTCACCATTTTGAAGCCAACGTGCGTACTATCTAGTCCAGTGGTTCTCAAACAGGGGTGCCGCCAAAATTGTGTGAGGTGCCGCGATATTGAAGGTGCCGCAGAGGGTTCCGCAAGAAAAAGGAATCTTAATTTTTCTGACATTATTGTTGTTATATTCTTGTCACTGTTATAAACTATAAAGGCTATAGATTTATATAGTTATAGACTATGCTATTTCTGTTTCTTATAATTAAATAAATATAGTTTATTTTATTTTATTTTACCTACTTCTTTATGCATATACAATAAAATAAAAACCTCGCTATGACAAGCTCGTTGCATAACATCAGGCTCAAAAGAGCCATTGACATTTTTTGTTGTGATGTGTGCGTGTGTGTGTGTGTGTGCGTGTGTGTGCGTGTGTGAGTGTGTGATTGTAAAACGTTTAGAAAGGTCATGTTGTATTTGCTGTGATGAATATGCTGTTTCTATTATATCACTTCTTGCATATGAATAAATTTTGGGGTGCCGCAAGAGGTAGACGACCAGCTGAAGGTGCCTCTTGAAAAAAAAAGTTGAGAAACACTGATCTAGTCAATAAAACAAACTGCCACGATTTTTATTTAGTCTCAACAAACCAGCACGCCACATAACTTTAATAAGAAAATTACATGTACTGAGTATATCGTCTGTAAAACGTACACTGTGGGTTATCCCATCAACTGTGCGCGTCACGTCTACTACTAAGCTTGTAAATGCAATTAATAGTTTGTCAGTTGTAATACTAGCATCAGGTTCTTCTTAATAAAACAGCACGTGTAACGTGATAACGCCACTGAACGAAAAATAATACTTGATAACATAGCGGCTAACAAATATGAACTAGCACATTTTGATTCAATGCTTTCAGATATAACTATTTGAACCAACTGTTTTATTATTTCGCACATTGTTTGGCATTTTCGAATTTTGATGGCAAGAATGATTTCTATCATGAACTTGAAAGTTTTGCTGCCTTTATCCACTTTGTTTCTATGCATTTTAGCAATAAACGAAACTGAAGTAAACTGCGCAATCCATTTTAACCTTCTTCGATCTTTGATTTTTTCATTGTCACACCATAATTTTTTACAGCTAGATGAAGTTGTGGATGATGGCCACCTATTCGAAGGAGACATAATTGGCATTCCATTGCATGTTATTGGTACTGACCAATCTCCTAGCTCTAGCCAAACTCAAGACGTGGCTTTTCGCTGGAACTATGGACATTGGCCAAATGCTCGAGTACCCTACACTGTATCCGATAACTTTTATGGTGCTGAGAAACATATCATCGAACTAGCCATGAGAGAAATCGAAAAAACAACATGCGTGCGATTCGTCAAGAAAAATTTAGAAATTTATCTGAAAATCACGAAAATTTTAAACCATTATTCATGTCAGTCGATGATCGGATACGAAAACAATGGTCCTCGAGCACTCCGCCTTCACGATCGGTGTATTTTAAAAGATATAGTTCTTCACGAATTAATGCACGCGCTGGGATTCTATCACAAACACACGAATGGATCATGATAAATATGTAAAGGTTCTTTTTTCTAATATTGTGGAAACTAAACATCACAATTTTCAAAAGCGTGACTTTCACAATGCAACGCATTTCGGCACTGAATATGACTTTACGAGCATCATGCATTATAAAAGTAACGCGTTCGCTAAAGAAGGTGGGCTTCTCACTTTAATACCACATCGAAGAGGAGTTTTGATCAAATCAGATGGTTTAAGCAAAATGGATGTATCGAGAATTAATTAATTTTACGAGTGTCAGAGAGAGTTATTGCGCAGAAACAATAATGTATTGTAAAATTCATTGACTGGGAAACAAATATTCAGCAGTAATTCAAAATTTAATCTTTAGATTTGCGAATCGTGTGGATCTTGTTTGAAAGGTGATCATGGGCTTGATGGTCCTCCGTGAGTGTAGGGACCACATTAATTTTGCAATTTTTTCAGTGACCACAACGAGTGTCGTTGTGCCAACAACAACTACAAATAATGTACCAAGTAATAATTGTTACAAAATTTTAGAAGGCAATTTCGACACAACTGTATGTGATTTTGTCATGGACCATTTCACATGAATTTTGTCTTAGCATCATAGCATTACCAAAGCATGCTAAGAACGGCTAATATAATTGGGCAGAATATCCACCTGGTCCAAGTGTGCCGAGAAAGCCAGCTTTTTAGCATCACTAATGATACCACTCAGTTAGCTTTTCCTTTTAGCATTTTAGCAGGAGTTGCAAGCAAAATCTTGATACAATCTATCAACTATAATGTAATAGCTACTATAACCACACACTAATAAAGTAACATTACAATTATTTACATCGAAATCATTCACCTGAATTAAGACGGCTACTTAAATAACAGCTGCAGTACCTATGCCATGCAACAAAATAATAAAAACAGAATGTTTCCTGAATACTTTTACTTACCGACTGTTGCACGCACAACATTGTAAGAAAGTAGGATTGAATGAGAACAAAATTGTATCAGAAACTAACCACACTCTGTTGCACTAGTGTTAAAATTTTTTGCACGGCATTTTTTAATGGTTAGAAAACTATTTCCTACTCTACTCTTTGTTTTATCAGCACGTTTTTTGTCTGTCGATTACCTTATCAAAAAAATGGCCAAACACAAAGCCATTATCAAAAAAACCTATATGTCTGAAGAAATGCAGCAAGATGCTATCGATTGCGCAATACAAGCAGTGGAAAAGTATAATATGACAGAAACGGACACCGCCACTTACATTAAAAAAGAATTTGATAAAAAATACAACCCAACTTGGCATTGAATCGTCGGACGAGATTTGGTTCATTACCATTACAAAAGAATACATATATTTTTATCTCAGTCAAGTGGTCATTGTTTGTTCAAGAGTGGTTGATTACGGGTTGTTTTCGTGATACATAACTATTTTGTGAAAATCAAATACATTGGACGTTCTGTGCACGGCGAAAAATCTTTTTCTTTGTGTGAGTTGTTTCTCATATAAAAATCGCGTTTGCTAAATAATAACAAAAATTTAAAACGTGGAATACTATTTGTTATTGTTTATTTCTCTACGCGGATTAATAAAATTCGAAACAAAAAAAAAAGAGAAACTTTCTCACTTATTTAAAACAGTAACACTTTCAGGATGTTGGAAAGTGTGGTGTATGAAGGAGGCAGGAACATGAATAGCCCACTGAGGTCACTCATGACATATACTCATACATATTCTGATGAGATATTGAAAAATTTGATAAGCTGAAAGTGAATGTGAATCTGCACGTTACCTATCAACACACTCTGCAGGGTAAATTTTTCTCTGAACATTTTACCTTTGAAAAACGTACAAGCTTCTGCAAAAATTTAATGGACCTAGGTAATATGAGTAGTAGGATAGCATCGAGTGGTATTCTGGACTGTTCTACATGGCACAGAAAGAATCTTGACAATTTCGCCAGTGCGCTTCCCTTCTTGATGAAGCTTGATTATTGCTCTGCGCATGATACTAGGTGGTGCCATCTAATACAGGGTAAAATGCCCTAAATCGGACACCACAAGCTCAAATGAGTATAACTTCCTTAAAAATAATGATTTTTTTAAATTTCAAAACGCAAAAGGTAGATCATCCAATTGTCTACAACGTACTATAGCCGCACTTTTCTAACACATAAATTTGATGAGTAGCAGCAAATTGAAAAAATGCGAATTTTTGCCTAAATTGGACACCCCTGCTATTTTTATAGAATGATGATTATAGCGTCACAGACACTAGTTTTGTGAAGGTTTAATAGTCCTACAATAACTTTCAGCTGAAATTTGAGAATTTTGAACTGTATTTTATAAGCAGTTTATCACAAACGTTGTAACATATAAGAAATGAACAGGAAAAAATTATCATTTCAAGAACAAAAACTTGAAAAAATTGAATCATTTTGATGATTGACTACACTTAGAAGTTTTCATTGTAGTTGCGGTTGGGCGTTTTCGTTCGCGTGTGGTTTCTTTTCACTTTCACAATTTCTCCAGCATATCGTCGCTTGTGATTAGTGCGCTGGACGTGCAAACGCTTTGTCGTTTTGGTTTTGCCTGACAAGATTCCTTGACAAATTTCATGACGATGTCATGGATGCTTTGGCGAGGCAGCTATGGTCTTTGACTGTATGCTCGATTTGAACAAATCCGTGAAGCGCGTGGCGAATTCTGATGGATCAATGGTGAAGCTGATACTCGATGCGGCTGCTGCAGTAAAAGGCGCTGATGAAAGAATTCGCACTTCGCACAGACTAAACACAAATAAACCAAATTTTTGGCACTGAACTCTCTTAAACAAGCTAAAAGTCATTACTTGATTCTTTGATTGTATTTTCGAAGGAAATCGCCTCTGAATCGTCTTGATCTTCAGGTTCTATAGTAAGAATATCTTCGTAGGATGAATCTTCATCGCTGCTGTCAAATGTAGAATATTTCTCTGAAAAAAACTAGATTCCCATATCAAGCAAAAATTCACAATTTATGTACCATTTTTACTTGGAATCGAGTTGCTTTCACTTAGACATTCGAGTTCTAAACGAGAGTTCGACGATGTTTCAACTATAGTCAGATGCTGTCCAATCTCAGCAGGAATTTTCTATTCATTTTCTACTGCAATTATAGTTCGATTTT
The DNA here is from genome assembly GCA_034698125.1 of Prionchulus punctatus. Classification (NCBI taxonomy): domain Eukaryota; kingdom Metazoa; phylum Nematoda; class Enoplea; order Mononchida; family Mononchidae; genus Prionchulus; species Prionchulus punctatus. Next base: position 10,428 of record JAQGBA010000673.1, read on the forward strand.
AGTGTGATTTCAAAACTGATACCGAATTCGCAGTTTTCTCGACATTTTTTCCAGTTTTTCGATCGATTTTCGGCAACCAATGGTCGTCGGTCTCGCGTTTCTCGTTTTTGCTTCGATGACCGCTGGCTGATGGCGTTGATGCTGAGCTGGACGGTTGAGGCGGTTGAAAATTTACGCATTCTTCGAAATCTTCGTTTCTTCGATTTGGCTTCGTCGTTCGACGATCGGCGGCGACGAACTTTGTCGTTTTCCCATCTTTTTATCTTTATAGATCTAGGAATCATAAACAGTTCGGCCGCTTTCTTTCAAACGCAAAAGCCAACAGCCAACTTCGCATATTACTTACTTCCATTCCAGCATTTCGCGCGAATTTTGAAAATGAGCAGGGTGTCTAGTTTAATCCTTAAAACCAGCCACCATCGTTTTTCAGCATCATGGACACTGTTGGAGTCCTACTATCATAACCCAAATGCGTTGGACTGCCTTTCGGTAGCACACCCATGTCTGTGGTTTTAAGAAAGCCCCACAATGAAAAAAAGAAGAACAATTGGCTTTTGAACATTTTCCAGGTTCAACATTTGACCCTCCTAAAAATTGAATATTGATGACTCAAACTATCCCTTTTAAGGGTGTTGAGATGGATATTTTAGTGCACGAGAACAAATTTTGAATGCATAGAATGTCTGTGGAATAAAAGATGAATTTATTTGAGAAACAAAAAGTTGTGTGCCAATGACCACATGACGAACAGTAGACCTGCTCGTGTACTGCCAGCAACAATTCGATTCAGCTGATTTTTGTTGATGTTGTCAACTAATACAGCAGTACCTCTGCAAAATTTTAACGGGCTATGTCTTGCAGTTTTTGAGAAAAACATCACTCATGTTGGTGCAAATATTTTTGCAGGTGTCTCCATAATTTTGATGAGTAGTGTACGTATGTTGTTCCACTGCATACAGTGCTTTGGGTTTCACCAGTTGTCGAACAAACTCTGTTATTACACAAATTAGTGCAACAGTCTTCATTCTCGACGCATGGCCCTCCGCCGCAATGACAAGCGCAAAACCAGTACATTGAATTTGGTCCATCTGTCCTGCATGTGTGAAACTCATTATTGCACTGGCTGTCCATTGTACGTGGATACAAGCAAGGGTTACCACACTCTTAAGAACAAAAAAACGCTCTGTAGTTTCAGTTTGGTAGTTGGGCATTGTCTTTAAACTGGAGCAAATACCTTGAGTTTTTGCAGTCTGGATTTCCTCCTGCATCAACTTGATCTTCTGCGACAATCCCACAAGTGAATTAGCTTTCACTGATATCAGTATGCACGTTACAATCACAAAGATTTCCATTGTAATTGGTGCCCCGACGGCGAATAGTAATGTATTTCGATTGCTGAATATATTTGTTTAGAAGAAGCGCAGTTTTGTAACAAACCAATATAGTTGATTTTTGATTTCCTCTCAGTATCTGATTCGACAGAACATTTTGTTTTTCAGTGGAACACCAAGCACTAACGAGAGTTGCAAGTCACAAACGAAATAAAAATATTACTTGCCGAACTGCCAAGATGATGAGAAAGAAGAAAACTATGCAAGATCGAATTTGTGTTGAATTAAAAAGTGAAAGCAACGCAATGGCGTCTCAAGGGAAAGATAAATTTTTTAATCGGATGAAATAAACAATTTGCGTATGATAAGAAGTTGTTTTACAAATGAATTACAAAAAATGATATTCCGATGCGGTATGTTGATTTTTGTTGAGACATTTAGAGACATTTTCGCAACTTTTTGAGGTATTACAAGGCTCCTTTGAGATTTTTTTAAAGATTTTATTACCCGACCATTTAACAAACAAATTTTAAATCGACAACAAACAATGAAATTGCAGAAAAGGCAAACAATATATTTAATGGTCCAATATTTAAATGGGAAACTGAGTTTTAATATTGTTAAGTCTCTTATATATGTTACAGGTGATGTCAGAAATCGGGGCAACATCGACATTGCCAAATGCTCGGGTAAAGTTGAAGTAAACATTTAGTATCAACTTTGTCAAGAGATAAAGTAGCTTTAGGCTTAGACTTAAGCTTAGGCTTAGGCTTAGGCTTAAACTTAGGTCTGGGCTTAGAAAACATTTACTTCCACTTTACCCTAAGCGTTCGGGCAATGCCGATATTGCCTGTAACATATACATTAATATTTGCGTGCAAAAAGGTCGCCAACTGCCACAATAACTGCATAGTAGTCATGGTTAAGGTTAGGCCTTGAAAATATCTCAAAATGTCTCAATAAAAATCTCAACATTCCGCATGTTTTCGGATGACGAGAGTGATACCATTCGACTCAGCTTAATCAGACGAATCGAATGGTATATGAATCAGAGTGTCCCATTGGACACAGTAATACCCCAAGACTTTCCCATCCTGTATTTCTTTCGTCGCAAAAGAATCTTATTTTGGAAGTTGCAATATTATTTTGTTCTCCTGAACGTCGTTAGATTAAAAATGGTTCAGCCAAAAAATTGTAAAAGAGAATGCAAGAATTTCGAAGACGTAAAGCACATCGACTAATGAAGTAAGGTTTATCATGTTCTATCAATGATGTGCTTTCACCCTCACAAACCACACTCACTATTTGTTTGCAAAGTTCACCTTTTTGCCTTTACAGCTTTTAACCAATGTACTTGCATGCGTTTCAGACAATGCCTCTCACTCTGAGAAAATCTATAAGAAAATATTCCTTACTTTTCTGCTCACATTATCAGGTTATTGGTGTGCTATATTACAGGCACACTATAATCATAGGTGTGAACTTAAAAGGATCAACATCTCGAAAAATAAAATTGTATTTTGCACTGTCTGTTAAAGTTACAGCAGAAATTGCACAAAAAATCAAGTCCAACAAATAACTGTTTGCTTATAACATCATAACACGACTGTCATGCTGATAACTATAGTAACTGACCAACTAACTAGAGTCACAGGATATACAATAGTAGTGAACATCACAGTCACAGATAAATTAGAGTTACTCAACAACTATAGTCGTTGCACTGCTATAGTTACTCATCAACTATAGTCAGTGGAAAACTATAGTCATTTGACAAATAGTACATACTCTCTTATTCCCAGTGTCTAAATTTCTGTGGACAGTCAGTGTCTAAATATCTTTTTAGACACATATGTTTTTATTTTTAGACAATATTGTCTGAATCCGAGGACATACAGTCTAAAAATAGAATTCAGACATAAATGTCCCCTAATATAGACAGTAACTGTGTTAAATGATAGGATGTACATAACTGTCTAACTGTGTATTTCAAACAGTAGTGTCTAAATTCCGCACATATAGCAAAGCGAAAAGGGTTTATACGATGACGAAATTTTTATTTGCACATGCCAGCATTCCATTTTGCGCATGCCAGCTTCGCTATATTCGCGCACCAGCTTTCCATTTCACTGCCAGAGAGAACTGAAATTATTAAAAACTAAAAATGATAGTTTGTCCAATCTGTAATAAATCATTCGTTGATTTGCCAAATGTGGCATTGCATTTGCAATTGCACAAAAACGAGGGCAGTTGGTCAGCTCCATTTGTCTGTGGCCAAAACAAATGTTCGAATAAATATGAATCGACGAATTTGTGGCGCAGGCACTTTAGAAAGTACCACTGCAACGATATGGAGAAAGAAAGCGATGGGTTTGCAACTAGTACAAGGTGTTCAAAGTATTGTTCATGGTTTTTTCTGCTTATATTTCCTTTGTTTTGTGATAACACAACAGCAAATTATAGCTTATTCGAAAGAAGAAAGTCTGCCATTTCATTTAAAAAAAAATTATGAAATTTCATTTCAGAGAACTGAAGTTACCGCCATTTTACGAAACACACCATTTTTCATAAAAATTTATCAAAATTTAAAACATCAACAACAAATTGATTTGAGTAAGGCATTTTAATGAAAAATATTTAAACAAGGAAAAATTTACAAAAGTAGTGTGTTTCGTAAAATGGTGGTAACTTCGGTTGTATGAAATGAAATTTTTTAATCTTTTTTTTAAATGAAATGGCAGACTTTCTTCTTTCGAATAAGCTATAATTTGCTGTTGTGTCATTTTGATTTTGGTCACTTGTAATAATGCTTATCACTCCTAGCAAACTATTTCATTAGTCAGATTGCATGATAGATTTGTGTCATTTTTCAGAAATTAGTTTACTTCATACAGCAGTATACATTTTTATTCATATCCTAATCAGCCAGCTCTTTTAAGCTTGTATTGTTATGATAACTCGAGAAATTGCTCCTCTGACTTTGTGACCTGTACGCAGGGGTTAAATGAAAATCAATCAGTTACAGTGCCATTCGATCAATTGAGCAGAAGCGATGAAAGCTCCTTCGACTTTTCAGTGAACTTACTGGCGACTTTGAGTAATACATCATCGAAAAGATCAGCGTCAAAAGACAAACAAAATGAAGACACGATCGGTTCAAGTACTCCTGACAAAGCCAATTCGAAGAATCTACGATTTCTTCAGTTTTCATTTACTGCGGACCAGGTCAGCGTTTATTCATTACCACATTCGTACTTCTAACATCTAGTCGATCTTTTTTAAATAGCCCGTTGTCAATAGACCTGCTTTTAATTAGGATCCGAAAGACTATTTTTTTACTAAAAATTTCATCTGAAGAGTTCAATATTTTATATCCCTCACTTATATCCCCTCATTTATATCCCCCGTGTCTGACCCATTTGAAATTGTATATATCCCTCGGGGTTACCAATGGGGAAATACAGTTTACAATTTTCATGTTGTCAAATGAAAAATCTATCTACATCCTATTTATATCAATATATGTGAACTGCTATAATTCATTGCTTTGTATAAGTATAAGTTGCTGATTTTTCTTAGGCGACTGATATTCGTGGCATCATGTCAAAGATTCCAGAGGGTCAAGAATTACTGTGCACGTTTCGCAATTCCGAAACCACTGATGACTCTTACGAGGACTGTCGCCTGCAACAAAAACGAGTTATGCATTATTTAGCAACTTATTTGATGGAAAATTGCCAGAAGTTAGATTTCATATACCAGCTTTTGAATTTAAGTTGCTGCAGAATATTTTATTTTTTTTTTTCAGAAGAAATTTTCCGACAGTAATGGAAAAGCGAAATTTGCATTCAGCATTGGACAATGCTTTCTGTGGCTAGAAAGTAAAGATCCTAGCGAATTGAGTTATGTAAGTACCTTTTAAACGTCAGTCATTGACTCTGGCAGGATACAATCCCATATAGGTATTTTCTGGGCGCGTGATGTGTAATAATTTTATCAAAGATATGTGGATATAAATAGCTAATACGCCATCCTTTCCTGAATTTTAGATGAGGATCTATGATCCTTTATCATTCACTGGATATCTCCATTGCGGTATTCATAATAAGAGGAGCAATTCGCCATTCATCCAGATAAATTTGTATCAATGCAAGCTGGTTTCTCATGAAGAGCTTTTTAGATTTCTTTATCAAAGAATACTGTTTCATTCGTATTTCATTGCAGATTTAGTTGGATTTCGATTATGTCCTGCAAAAAACCAGGGAAACGGATTTCTCAGCTATGGCCATTGCCGAAAAATGGGAAGTGATCGCTCCAATTATTATCAAAGATGCGCTGAAAAGCAAGCCTTCAACATACCTCAGAACAGTCTTTAATCGATTTATATTTTTGACTGAGGAAGATCTTCCGACTCTAACAATCGGTAACTATTCATGACAGATACATAGAAAACACATTTAACATTATTAGCTGGTTTTCTGTTTCAGATCAGATTTCGCTTCTTGAGTTGATTACGTTGCCATATCGTCTGAAGCCGATCTGTCAGAAGAAGCAGGACCTGCCATCATCAAAGGCTAATTTTACATCATTGACTGCCATTGGTCATTTGATATCGTTCGAGAAGGTAATCATTAAAAAAACGTCAGAGGCATCATGAATAGACCTTTTCAGCCCAAGCAGAGAGCTGTGGGAAATCATAGATGCCCATTCCAAACAAAGGGGAAGTGGGGAATTCTGTAGCGGGCTGAAGGTCTATTACGACTGGGGCTATAACCACTCCACGATGGTTTCTAATAAATACTCATTCCATTCGGCATTTCCGCTACCACACGTTCCTTCCTTGCCTACAGTGGAAACTGGGCGATGTTTATTTTTAAATTTAAAATTGTAATCCAATTACCCTTTGGTCTTAAAAGTAGATGTGCGATTTATGTCTGATAGTGTTTTATGCTGAAGTATACCTCTTCATTTTTCTTCGTCAGGTACCACTTTCTTGTCTGACAAACAATGCAGTTATTTAAGTTTTTTTTATTAGAATCTTGCATCATGATTTAATCTGTTTTTAATTGGCTTGTCGCCTTCCTTATGTCAAAAACGAAAATAAGTGTAAACACGCAGCAAGGTTTCAAATGTTAGTATCGCAAAAATGATGTGGGTATTATAATCCATATAATTAGTTATGGAGTATGACATGGGCAGAGAAAAACTTTGAGCAATCCTATGTGTGTGGGAAATACATTCTGCGAATAACGAAGTTGATTTTTTTAGATTGGAACACCAATTGCGGAAATTATTCGAAACCACAAAGATGATGGGTATCGCCAATCGTATCTTCTTCCATGACGGAATCTGGCGACGAAAGCATACCAGTCAATTTTTTCCTTATCCTCGATCATATTGCGATTCGTATTCCAGGAAATACAAGCAAAGGACTCGAGCAATTATTTTCGTCATTTTTTGCATTTGGAGTCCATTATCCAGAAGCACTTGTCCGCGTCTATATTTTTGGAACTGCAATTTGGCTTTGAAAATTGTCGCTAGAAAGGGAAAAAATGGTTCAGCCGTTGAATTTAGTGATTATATTGAGAAACAATATAAAAAAACAGTTGTAAAAAGCTGCTTGAACACTATGCTTGATTTTTTTATAGCCAATTCACGTAGATGTGCGTTTGTGTCATTCCTTATTTTTCTGTCAATCCAAATACAGTGACTGGAAAATTTCTGCGTATAATTGAAACCACAAGCCAAGAGGGGGGGGGGGTGGACAGAGATTTACGCTTTTAGAAACTAATGTCTGGTATTTAGACATTCTTGTCTGGAAAGTTTAGACAGTAAAGTTTAGGCTACATTTGACAGTAATGTATAGAATATAGACAGTTATGTTCGAAAACTTCAAACATTTATTGTCTAAATTCGGTACAGGACACTGTTGTCCTTATTTTTAGACACCCCTTACCATTTCCGTTTTGAAGACTGTCTATGTCTAAATTTTTTATTGTCCTTAAATTTAGACACTGGGAAGAAGAGAGTACATAACTAACAACATATCCATTGCCATAATCTGATTAACAGCACCAAAATCGTTATTGTCCTCACAAAAAGTAATTCAAATTTAAAACATAACAAACATGTAATCATTACAATTTCAGAATCGATGAACGATCACTGCTATACTACGCGATACCCATCACTGATAATCAATGATAATCCTGCACTGGATCCTAATTATGCATAAGTTTCTTAAGCAGCATCGACAGCTGCCAGTCAGCTAATAAGTCGGCCTAATGATATTCTTATGTCATCCACATTAGCAGCATTTTCGGACAGTCCATCTCCTAAATCCCCTGGGCCGTCGTCGCAACTGCGATATCGCAGTCCGGGGTCTCATCTCGACAACAGTCCGCTGCCTTCTTTAACTCGTTCGAACTTTTACAGTATCCCCAAATTATCCCCGGATATGGATTTAGTTCATTCAGATTTGTCGACAAAATTAAAAAATTAAATTAAAAATACTTCTAAAAACAAACTGATCCTGTCAAAAATCGCATTGAATGTTGAATCCGAAAATACTTCAGTCGCCTATATAACCACTTCCTCCACTTCGTAATTTTGCTCAAGGTCCCATTTATCGATGCACGACTGACTCAATTGTGCTCGACGACATGCAAAACAGAAACTGGTAACAAAGTTTGCAAATTAACGATCGGAAGGTGCAAAATTTGCACCTCAAAACAAAAAATAGTTTATTATTGAATGAATTAAACGTGAATCATGCCCATTGAGCAGAGAGACAAAAAGAAATGGTAGACCGAAATACTGAACTAATTGCCAAGAATGAAAAACTTGGAAATGAGCTCGTTCAACACAAAAACTTCATCACCAGTTTTGCAGCTCCTTCGAACAACGTGAAATGCGACGATCTCGAAAGAAATATAATCTACATTCGCGCTAAAGGTAGCATTGGAAAATGTTCAAAATTTCACCACGTCCCAGATGCTACAGTAACATTAGACGAAGCGAAGGCTCCGACGCTTCATAAACGGGCAAATATTTTGTACAAAATAGTTAGCGACTCATTCGGATCGGATTCACCGACAGCGATGGCTGCAACTGTCATAAAATTTTTAGAAAAACATTTCGACATCGCTGACGAAGCCGCTAACATTAAACGTAACATAATTTCGAATAGAATGACACCTGCTGAAACGGTCGATCTGATTAGCTACCTCGGATTAACTTTTAGCATGTTTCTAAATCTCGAGCGATATTACACTTATCGCAAAGGTTGGGAGCTATTCCCACCAGAACTTAGAATTCGCACAGAGAGAAATGTCAGGATTCCAAATACTGCTTTATCAGTAGAAGCCATCGATACCATTACTACTAAACTGGCCGATGTTAGACAGTCGATTTGTGTAAAAACGAAGTCGCTGAAGGAATTCATTGTCAAAAAATGGAAAACAACTGTTGCATGTAATAAATTAGTTGATAAGCCTGAATTCAACAACAAAATTTGGCTGATAATCGGAGGGGATAAAGGCGGAGAGAGCACTAAACTAGTTTGTTCGTTTTTAAATGAAGACAACCATGCAGTGTCAAAAACATTAATCTGATCGGATTTTTCAATGGAAATGATAACGCTTTCAACTTGCAGGCAGCGTTCGGCTGTTATGCGAGCGAAATCGAAGAGTCCCGTTGTCTCGAACTACCTCGGCCAGACGGAAGTACTCGCCGTTTGGAGATATTCTTAGCTGGCGACTGCAATTTTTTGTGCTTTTCTACGGGGCACCAAGGCAGCAGTTCGTCGAAGCCGTGGCTCTTTCGCCATGTACCTTTGCGAGAGTTGACATCCTCGAATGTCCTCAGTTACTATCGACGTCGAACATTGCGCGAATTATCCCAATGTGCCGACGAATTTAACAGATATAAACGAACTGATCGAGATGCGCAGTTATGTGAAACAGTCACTAGCTATCCGACATTTCCGATTGAACTTTGCAATGTGGCGAGACCACTGATGCACATAATGCTCGGAATCGTTGCAAAGTTGTGGACGAACATGTATGACGAATGCCTCGAAAGTGACCTTAAAAATTTAACAGGTGTATCTCGAGATAAGGCGAGAACAGCTGCATCTAAACTAAAACTGTTAGCTAAGGAATGTGCAGAAGCGAAAACGTTATACAAATCAGCTTTAGCTGTCAAAAGGAATGAGGCGAAACTTTGCGCAACATGAAAAAAAGAGTTTCGCAAGTTAAAAAGAGATACATTTTCGAAGAGTACACGGGCGATTGCGAAGACGAGGATGATAAACAATGTGAAAAGCCGTGCGCTGTGCTAGATTGTATAGCCATGGAAAAGCTGCTGAAAGCGTTCGACATACAACTGCTAAAATGTGACAAACGCGAAAAACGATTTCACTACCTGCACTCGCTTTTAATTTCTTCCTTCTGAGACGAACCTAGAAACACAAAAATGGCAGTGCAACGGGTGTTTAGGTCGAATTACAAACTATGGTGAACTTTTAAAAACAGCAAGCAATAGAGTTGATTCGGCTGTGAAAGATTTATCTGTTAAACTAGCCGAGTATGCAAAATCGAAAGGACATTATGACAGCGCTTTTGCATATACAAAGTTGGAAGGAGGTGACACGATGAAGCTACTCGAAATATCGCTGGATAAAATGCAGGTAGATAGACTGGCGTACCACAGTGGTACTTTTGTTGGCAACCACGTCAGCATTATGCTGAAACATCCGAGCGAACTGATGAGCGCTTTGTCTTTCGACTTCGCAAAACGAGCGAAATATCTGTCGACTTTCCAAAATTTGTCAGAAATTCACAAAATTATGTCTATTACCGATTTCTTATCTACTCAGCAGGTTGAAAAATTAAAAGAGAACATCAACGCGTTCGCTCAAGCATTTCAAACGTCCGATCTGTCTCTCACGCCGAAGATACATCTTCTGGTTCAACACATTCCGGATTTTGTTGACAGACATAAAACTGTAGGCTTATTGTCTGAACAAGGAATCGAAACATTGCATAATAAAATGAATCACATCGGCCGTACTTATGAAAGTATTCGTGCGGAAGAAATGCGAATGGTGCTTATGTACCAACAACAGCACGTCAGCAATGTCTGCAGGACTGAAGACGATTTTAAGCCCGAGCCTCGGAAAATAGATAAACAGTCTTTGTAAAATAAATTTGTTGAGTTTCCGAAAATGTGATTAAAAAATTGGACATGCGACAACGCAGACAACTTGAAAACGACTTCTAGTATTAAACAAGTTTCACTTACTTTTACAAAGCATAATATCCTACTCAATACTGTATACTGTATACTGTATGATCGCAACAAGGATTATGCTCGTTAGTGCAATTGTAAATACCTGAAAAAAAGAACCACAAAGAATCTTTTAGTGATAATCAGTCCACAATAAACTTATCTGAAATCTCAATGATGATCCATGCATGATGTCAATGTCAATCCGGACTAAAATATGTTGTCGCCAGTTTCGTTGTTGGATTTGCATGCATCTCAGTGAAGTAGCGCTGCTCTTTTAGTAAACCAGGCGTTAGCAAGCTTCGCAGTAAACAAAAAAACTGCTCGCCCACGTTGATTCATTGCTTTCAGTACTCGCACATGGGGGCGTCCCGTCTCCGTGTGGCGAATGTTTACAAAAAAAAGCAACTCCGACAATGCGATGATTGACGTACAGTATAAAATCGTGGCTATTAAAAAATCCTTGTTTTCGCACGCGTTACGAAAATGAGCGGGGAAGACGATTAAAAACAGATAATCGGTAGCCGGTTAAATAAAAACAAGCAAATCTTTGATACACCGCCGCGTCGAGCTGTCTGGCGAGGAATTGACGGATTTTCATCGGACAAACGAAACGAAATTCCTTCTATTTTTTCCGGACTTTCGCATCGGAGGAATAAACAAGATTAATAAGGCGTGAATAATCTTTTTTTATTTGCATAATACAATAATAACGATGGAAACAACACGAGGATTCATTTTCGAGCCAAGTTTAACAATTTGCAGAATTTTTCGACCAAGGAAATCTCTCCCAGTTTTGTGTTTTTACCGATAATCCATGCAAATTTGAGTTTCTCGCGTCGGGTCTTATCATATTTAGCGGGAAAAATTCGACATTTTTAATTAAAATAATTAATTAAAAGGCTTTAACCGTGGGCACACATAAATTAGCCTGGCTACTGTAGAGCTACCGTATCCAAATTATACCACCTACTGCATAATTGGGAACGCCCATGACGTCATAATTAACCAATTAGTGCCCAGGTTCAGGATCAATTTGAGCTGTTAGCAGTTACAAAAAAGTTATACCGATGCTTTCAACAGCTAAAATACAAATACAGTCACAGTACAATACTGCTAATAGATTATGTTAATCTTAAAAAGTGTATAATTGACAGTATTTTTTAGTACAAAAGCATTTTAGAGAGACGATTAAGGGAACAATCAGTAAAGAATAAGCAAAGTAAAGCAAGCCAGTTCATTGGTTGGAGTAATATGTGCAATGCATGTAAACACCACAGCTGCATCGATCCTCTGTGATACAGTTTTGCATACACTTTATCTGTACAGCTGCATTAAACTACTTTTTTAATGATTAGCTTTTACTTACGTGAATGCACAGCACTTTAAAACACTGCTTTTTAGCTTTTTTGAAGTAAAATATCTGAAACATCCTCAGGTGTTAAAAAAGGAATAAAAAAACTTTTGCTTAAATACTAATAACATAAGTTACTGATGATTAGTAGCTTCTTTACATGCATTGCTCTGTAACTTTTTTTTAGGTCTGTATTGTAATCAGCGGGCTAGCTATAACTTTGTACCACTTTATAAAAACAGCAAGGTTATATGTTGTTATTATATATCTAACCTAAGTTATCTGATTCATAACCTTACAGTAGTACACTATATAAAATGTAGGATCTGGTATAGTGCACTGTATAAAATATGACTGGCACAAGAGTACTCTAAAATATGATTTGCATAACCACTTACACACTAAAAAGAAAACAACTGTTTCTACTTTCGAACAAAGATCAATTGTTTCTTAATTTTGACATTTGTCAAAATGCTGAAGTAGCTGGCGGACGTTTATCTTGGCAAAAGCGCAAAATAAATTTATGATGCACTACTTTTTGAAAGACCAAAAGTTCCAATTTTATCTGTGATAGAAATGTTAAATCTTTTTTCTTTCCTCAGACTTGAATAGCTCTCAAGGATAAGTTTTTACAAAAACACTACCATAATAGGGTGCTAATTGCAGGCATGCTTTTAGAGTCTTTTAAAAGTCTAGCTTACTCGTAAAAACAAAAATTGAATAGATGTGTAATAAATCGGAAATGATTTAGGCATTTTCAAAATTTCCATGTGTTGTGTACATTTTTGTACAGTATTCTTCAAAAATACAGCCACAGTCTGATTATGCCAGATTTTGTTTCAATGTGTTTGGAGACTTGGTAAAAAAGCTATCTGAAAAGTCTGCTCAACTTTTTCATATAGGTAGCAAATGTGTCAGCTAATAAATTGCAGTAGAAAAAAATGTTTTAATCAGTATAGAAATTAGTTAACAAATTATTTTAGCAAGCTGAAAGTTTAAGGTAATGCCGAATGCCCGAAATGCCACTAAATGGTAGTTCGACAGACCCATATTTGTCTGGTGTTCGCGAGTCACGAAAGAATATGAAATCGATCTAATTATTGGAAATCGGAAAACCGAAGGCGCAGGTATTGGTCTTACAACTCGACAAAGCGACACAGTAGTGTTGTATTCTGGGCGAGCCTGATAAAGAAAGTTTATTGAAAAAATGATTTTTGTCGCTATTTTTAATCATAAATTATATATTATTATTATTATTATGTTTTAGATAAAGTGACGAAGTTTCGGTTGCAGGAAAAGGTTCAAGACAAAATTAATAATGATCGTCAGCCATTACACAAGTATCTTTTTTCAAAGCACCGAAACGGTGTTCTGCGCCGGTCGCTTCCGTAACTGAACAAGAAACGCTGGCATTGGCGAAATTGAATGTGTTCGATGAGAAAGCGGGCGGAACGAAGAAACTGGCGCCAAAGAAGAAAAAAAAGAAGTAAGTCAAATGCTTTCCTTTCTTCTAAATGATAGACGTTTTAACTTTCTAACAAAAGTAATCATCTAAATCATTATAATAGTAAGTGCGAGTCGATCAAAGTCTGTGGTCTAAAAAATTTCTCGCAACCCCCTCATATTTTGAAAATTTCAGTTGCTATTTATCATCGGCACCATCTTTGCACCTAAAGAGAAAGGAAAGCGAAGCTAATGAGTGATGAGATAAGAGAGAAACCAAATGGCGCACCCTTCCTTTTAGTTTTGTGTTTGTAGCTGCTTTGTTTCAAATTTTTAACTTGTTTTTCAAGTCGACACTAGCCTGCCAATTCTTTTTCTTAACTATTTATCCATTTGACCTCAAGCACATTTTTTCCAAAATGATTTCTGCCTTATCCAGCCGGTCAAATAGCTACAGAGATGCGATTATGAACAACCAGCCGGAAGAAGCAGAAATTGAAGAATTTAGGTATGAACCTCAGGAATCAATATCACCCAGACATTTTACTCTTTGGCAAAAATTTCGACATTTTCTTTTTACTGATCAAGAAGTTGTGGCAAATGAAAGACCCGCAAATATTTGTCGGGAAATATTTTGCTACGAAATTCGCAGCCTACTTCCTTCTTTGAAAATTATAAAAATTATAATTCATTTAATTTCATTGGGTGTAGCTATTTTTGATTTTATTACAGATATTTCTTTTTATCAAACATTAGCTTCGGCCAAAGATATGAATGATTTTCAAATTGCTTACTTATTCTTTTTAGTTATTAGCTCATTTCCTTTTTTAATTGAAATAATTACCTGCATTTTGGGCATTCTTGGAGCCATTATGAAAAACTGGAAAATTTATTCAGGGCAACAAATTAATTGCAAATTACTAACATTATTATTCGAAGATTTCCCAATTTCAGCGATTATTTTAATAAGTATGATTCGAAGTCAAAATTGCGGCTATATTGTTTCCTTGACTTACAGTAAGAGCGCTATTTTAAGTTCAGTGGCTACAATAGGCGGATGCATTTGGAAATTTGGATTTTTTACTAAAGATATGTTCGAGCCGCTTTCTGTTCATGTGGGCTATTATAGACACGTTGATCTTTTTGATTTCTTTTTCAAAATTCCTTATACTATTTCGAGATTATTTGTTATACTTATTCTCTCGCCTCTTGTTTGTCTTCCTTGTTGGAACAACGAGAATAATACACGGTTTAGAAACGCCATGAAACAAATTCCTAATCTAACACATCGTTTAGCAATGACTTTTGCAATGATTATATCTATTCTAATAATTTTGCTACCCTTTTTTATGGCGATTACTAATTTATATTATTTAATTAATCTCAAAAATCTAGCTGAAGTCAGTGGATGCACATTATTTACTGTAAATATTTCATCCGCCATGATATTTCCTATTACAAAAAGTTCTAATTGCCTAATTAAACAGGCATTGCCCACTGAATTTTATTCTATGGAAATAGGCATATCGGACACACTGGACGGTTCTGGTTTACTTCGAACCAATAAAATGACCATTACAAAAGATTGCAATAGCCTATTGCCATTGGAATTTGCAGGATTCTATTCTGGTTTACCAACGGATAATTGCACAGTTTTTGCATCTGCTTCCTATTCAACCAATGATTTTATTCCGGAATTCAATATCGCATTTTTAATTAGGAAAACGGCTATGAATTCGGTTTGTGTTAAACCTTCTTTAGAAACTGCAAATATCACTTTTTCAGCACCTTGGCTCCAATCTGCGGACACAGTCGAGAAAGTAGGGAGGTCACTTTGCAGTTCCACAATTTTTAGTGTCTGTCCAAAAATGGAATCTGTTTCGGATCAAAAATTTAGTTCGCCTTGTTTCGACTGCGCAAAAAATTGTTACATTTGGACAGCCAGTGAAAATCGTGAAGTTATTTTCAAATCATTCAAAGGAACATTGATTGTAAGAGGCAAGAAATATCCGATGCGCCATAATGTAAAATTAGCAACCCACTGCGATGTGAATTCAGATTGGAAAAATGAAAGATTTTATTGTTCGCCAATATAAAAAAAATAATTTTTTTAATGAAAATTAATTTGAAAATACACTCTACATATAAGTTGGTTTCAAATCGAATCAATCGACAAAATTCTTGACCATAGCAGAAGCATCATGGAAGATAATACGATGGGAAAAAGGGAAGGGAAAGGAAGAAAGCGCCAAAAGAAAAAGATTATGTTGAAAAAATGCTTTAGATTTAACGATTGTATAATGGAGTAGTCATGTCATATTCGAGAGTGCTCTACAATAGTGCATATTTAATTGTGGATTTATAAACACATTGTGTTCATTTTAAAAAGATGTGTGGTAAAAAGTGAAAATATTGTAAAGTGTGCATGTGGTAAGTACAAAGTGTGGGATAGAACTGTAAAGTGTGCATTTAGTGTAAGTTATGTAATAGTGTAAAGTGAATTCATACAACAGCCTATGGGCACTTGTATAACTGCATATGCATTTTCTGCAGTGCAAAAAATTAGACACCAAGAAGGCCTCCTATGCCCCAACACTGCCTATACTTACAAGGGAAGGTCTCCATATGTTATTTTAGTTGAGAAACGAGAATGTGTGCGTTTCGTAGAGGGGATTGAATGA
>JAQGBA010000674.1:0-26498 GCA_034698125.1 Prionchulus punctatus
CACATATAGTCCATATGTGTGTTAGCTTGTGTATAAAATTTTATTGATTTCTGTCGATCAGGACGCAAATGGCGCGCATTTGAAAAAATTCTCATTTTTTTGTCACCACCCGATATATGTGTTGATAATTCGGTAAGTGGACCAGTAAGCGAACGATGGCATGCGATTTGTGTTGCATTTCATTTTCCTGCAGGCGCTAACCAGCTTCTATGGAACTGATGTACCATGAATCAACGAATGTGCGTACTTCATTGTATACTAATGATGAAACGTTTTTCTGACAGTTGACGACGACATTGGCGAAATCATGGCCTTTGTAAATGTGTTATAAGTACTTAATCGATTGTATGGACGAACAAACTTCAACATTTATGTGAGCATTGTATTTGGTCGATAAGTAAGGATTGTATAAAACGATCCACTGGTTGGTAACCGTGTATTTCACAGTACCATCGGCATGACAAATTTCCATCAATCTTTCATCATTACGCCGTCTGTACACCGGGTATCCATCGCTGTTCGCGATGGTACTTTCTAGATACGATTTTGGATATCTGGATGGACTGGACTAAAACGTTTTTAATGTTCAATGTTTTCAAAATACGATATCAATAAATTGTCATCAAAGCAACAAAGCAATCAAAAAGTTGTCATCAAAGAAAAAAAATCCAAAATTAGCCATAATTAGACAATTTCGAACTCGGGGGATGTAAAGCAAATCAAAAACAGTTGTCGAAATGTTTCGTCCTTCTTCGCGTCTTCGATGACGTCGTTGATCGATCGAAATCCCTATAAAATAAATAAATATATTAGATAAATAAATAAATTGATTGGTCAGATAAAAACCAACAAATATGGAGTTGTATGACAATAGTAAGAACTTACTTCGTAAAACTGCACCAAATGCGCTAAAGCGCAAACGCTTGAAAAACGCTCAACTTCAAACGAATCACCTTTTCGTTTCCCACCAACTTGCCTTTGTGGCGGAGGTTTCAATAAAAATGGTAATGTCACCAAGCCAAGTATCGAAGCCGATTCTAAAAAGAAAAGCTAATAAGTATTCTATAAAGGCATGTAAATCATAAAAATCAAAAAAACTTACCCAAGCTTAACTTTTGCACGTCCTCGATCGTGTATAAATTGTACTTGCAATAATAAGCCATTAGTGCCATGCTCGCCGAAGTGCATTTCTCGATTATGAAACGACAAATAACGATTGTGTATTTTTCCCATAAATCCGCGATGTTGGATTCGGAGGATGTAACAAATAAATATTTCAAATATTCCATATTTTGTATTTCAAAATTTATTTTCATATTTCACTTACTTAAAAATCATAAAAATCGTATAATCTCTCAGCAGCTATAGTTGATTGTACCGGAGCTAAAAGCGTGCCCTGAGGCGTTCGGACAGGGTTGGGCTCACGACCGCTACCAATGTTTTAAAGAGGTTTTCTTTTAGATTACTTTTTATCCTACAATTACACATTTTATTTTGTCAATATTACACATATTACATATTACAAATTATTATACTAAAAATTACAAATTACAAATTATTATTATTACTGTTCTTAAAAGTTATTATTCAAAACAACACTGCTTTTTTTGCCAATTAAATGGCGCATGTAACACAAGTAGTTGTGTATTTCCGTCATTAAATACTGAAACACATCTCCAGGCAAAATTTGAGCATCAAAATTAAGAAAGTTCCACAAATGATCATTTGCATGATCTGTTGCTTGATAGAACTGAACTTTTGCTTCTGTTATGCGATTGTCCAAATCAATGTAAGTTACATCTCGATTTTTCGGTTGATAAACCCCCCTTCTTAAATTATGAACTCTTATTTGATCGCGATTATGCAATGGCTGCAAGATATGTAAATAATTACGCATAGCCAAATGCATATCTCTCACATCAGCCAAGTTAAGCCGGTTGTGATAATCCTCTGCATGGTTAGTTGTTCGAGGGCCATCATTTTCCCAATGGTTCTGCAAAGCATTCAGAAATATGCCATCTTATCGGGTACACTGAAAAGTTTATTGGCAGTGTCTGCATCCGCAGGAGGAGGGGTTTGAAGAATGAAATTGAAGGCTGGACTAACTAAAGACACCGGAAGCATTGCTAATGCTTTTATGCAGCCAACCCATTCTCCGAGTATACCATTATCAGTCCAAATTTCACGTAAACCAATAGCTTGCAATTTTCTGTTAAGTGCCTGACTGAAATGAAAATTGCATCCCTTGATAACAATTTCTGGAAAAACTTGTCGAATTGCTGAATGTGCTGCTACTTCAAAATCAACATTAATTATTTGAAGAGCACCCAAGCCTCCATGATTATCTTCCAATTTTCTTCGGATTTGGCTGAACAGGAATGCATATGTTTCAACTGTCTTTGAATGTAGAAGAGCGTGGCAAACTGGAATTGCTTCATACCAGAAGGAACCCCATGCATGCACAGTGTACAGCTGAGTAAAACCATCAGGAGACACTTTAAACGTTCCATCCATTATTAAATTCCGAGAATCGAAGATTAAGCTAATGTCCTGATCGGAGGCAAAGGCAATCACTTGCTGATCTCTGGAACTGGATAAAAGCCATTTTTCGTGAAAAAATGGAGAATTAACTTCAGCAGTACGACCATGTTCAGTAACGTGATAATCAGGTGGCAAATCATTCGGATCATTTACAGGAATACGACCCTTCTGGAACCACCGCTTTAATCCAGATTTCATCGAATTTTACTCGGGCAAATTAGCTTCAACTGCTACCGATTCTTCAGCAATTCTAAACCGTTTGTTAACTTCAGAATTCATGCTTGTATGAGCCTCAATTGGTCGTTTTTCTCCTCGTCGACATTTGTTTCTTGCTTCTCTGTTTAACTGTTTTCCATGAACTTCACCGAAATTACGTGCTAAACAATCGTTGTGATGGCCGAAATCTGGATTCGTTAGAATTCTGTTATTGCACACTGTTATTTTGCAATAATTTTGAGTGAAATCATTACCAATGATTTTTTCGCAATTGAGACAGATCCAATATTCATTTATATTGCCGTTTGTTAATCGTTTCTGCGTTTTTTTTCGAAAGTTGAAAAAAAGTTGTTCGTTTTCCATACTTTTGTAATTTAAAATTGAACTTTTAAGTTTTTCACTTAAAACAAACTCTGCTTCTCCAAAATCATGGTGTTGAGCCATAACGAAATGAATGAATCAAACTTTATGAATGAATTAAATGAATGAACAGAAAAAAAATTGTGAAGAAGACAAAAGCAAAACTGGTCATTGTTTCTCGTTTCTTGTTTGTTTTTTTGTTTTTTTGGCGAAATGCCGAAATTTTTGGCGAAATGCGAAATTTTTTGTTTCGCTAGTGTTGGTAGCGGTCGCGAGCCATGGTAGCGGTCGTGACCCAGGTAGCGGTCGTGAACCTATTTCGTAATATAGGCTGAATAAAATACTATTCAGTTGGCCAGTCCATACAGGAGGCATAATAAATGGCTGAGCAAAACCGCAACTGATCGACCCGCACGACTGCACAGTTAACATCTGTTGAGTAGTTATAACACACTAAATATTTGGCACTGATGGAAAAGTGTAGGATATCCAAGGACGTCCGATTGGGTCGACTGTATATCATTAATTTTTAGACAGTAGCATACAAACTGCCATCATCTTAGCGCTCCAGTAAACATTTTTTAGCAACTGAAGAAACATGTTCAATAAATCGATCGAAAAATAAGTCAAAATTGAGCAATTCAAGTCATTCAACCATGGGAACAAACGATTCAATTTACGGAGTGTTTTATAGATATCGTAACAGGTGAGTGGGAATTGTGAATCATGACTGATAAAACTTTGTGTGCTTAAATCATTATTATCGGACTTTAGTGGAGAATCTGCAATCACTCCTGAAAAGCTCGGAGGTCAGATAAGGATAAGGATGTGAAAAAAGAAATTGATTCACGACACAGCAACGGCAAATATTATGTTCACTGGAAAGAAGTTTAAAAGAGCATAAGAGATTACTATCTCAACAAGTTGCTATTTTGCAGGCATGGTTAAACTTATAACGAATGATAAAAATGGAAAATTTATTGAATGCATATTAGGCATGGAAATTATGTTCACAAGAAGTAAGAAACAGCAACTTTTTGTTTATTTTTATTCTCAATGTATTTTCAGTCCCTGTGAATGAATTGACATCAAAATGCTGATGAAGTTATAAATTGCAAACTCGTTAGTGCCTACTATAAGCTTGTTTAATTGTGCAAAAGAATCCTTCATAAAATCATCACTCATTAGAAGCAACCACTCCCTTCACGGTGTAGAATGTCATGTATAAAACACTCTCATTAAGTGGTTAATCTTCATTATTCAATTATTAAATTTCATGATAAAGTCAGAGATCGAAGAATGAGATGAATGCAAAAATGAAGGAACTATTGTTTAACTTAATAATGCAATGCAAGCTACAAATAAAAACTGTATAACTGGGATAATGCTTTATACACATATGATCAATCTTTTTTCTTATTGGCATGAATCAGCCGCATCTTATAAAAATGCCGATTTTCAGGGGTAATGTAGCGAATGAATAACTATGATCAAATACAATTTCAAGATTGCAAATTAAACAACTGTATAAAGTAAAACCCACAAGAGGCAAGTGAAATACATAAAACCATACAAATTTAAGTTATTGAAGTTTTATTCTGTTTTTAGATTGGGTTTTCTACATTTTTACCTTCTATGTCCTTCATACATCACAAATTACAACTAAAAACGATTTTATTTTTCATATTCTGACAAATCACCATTATCACATAAAGAAACATAACGAAAAAAATAACATGGAACGAACCACTAAATTTCTAAAACGTTTGTTAAATGAATCTGAAAAAAGAAATCATATACAAAATTCATTTCGATATACGCATCATAAAGTAGTACGGTTATTG
The DNA here is from genome assembly GCA_034698125.1 of Prionchulus punctatus. Taxonomy (NCBI): domain Eukaryota; kingdom Metazoa; phylum Nematoda; class Enoplea; order Mononchida; family Mononchidae; genus Prionchulus; species Prionchulus punctatus. The sequence goes on from JAQGBA010000674.1 coordinate 4,962, forward strand.
GAGCAAACGTTTGCGACTAGTGGTTAAATATATGGAAAAAAGTTGTTCAGGATTCAAAATTCCAAAAATACAGGCGATTTATAAGTTTGTCAAAATATTGCTAGATTTTTAATGTTTCAAACAAAATTTCTCAATGAAACTTGGACATTTTTTAAAAACAAGCAAATATTTACGTCTTTTGAACAACTGAAAAAACTTGTTTGAAACAATGAATTTTTGTACATGCAAAAAAACAAAGCAGGACCGTAGTGAAAAAATGTTATAAGCAAGATAAAAAAACTGGTAATGGTTTTTTGTTTCCTCAAATCGAAATATAAGTATATTTTACAACCAAATCACAAACGAAAAACTTGTTCTCGATAAAACTTTACGAAAGCTACAGTTATTCCGTGTTTCAAACCCAAAAAAGGTATGATAAGACAATAAGAGCATTCAGGTTTGAATCTGTGTACAAGAAAAAGTATCTTCTCCCTAAACAGCCACACATTTGATATATGTATATAAATTTTATGGGCGCCAAGAATGTACTTCCATCAGGGATGACTGAAGATCACTATAGTTGAATGGATCAATGGCTAGCTAGTATAGACGAAGAGATATACTAGCCAATTGTCCAAGCAACTATAGCTTTATTTATTGTTAAGTAAAATTGAAAACTTGAAGCAATTTTTTTGCGAGAACAAATAAAAATACGGCAATAAGCACGACAACAAAAAAATCTTGGTTAATAGAATTATAATTTGTCTCGTTAGAAAACGAACTGATGATAAAAGAGTCTAGATTGCGACAAATAATTTGTTTGCGTGTTAATGAATAGGTGTATAGATGTTGACGTACGAAGTAAATAATAATAATAATAATATAACCCTAAGATTTGTTCAACCCTTTCGTCGATGGCTGTTGTTGCAACGAATTTGGTGGCGTCCCGTGCGGCGATGGCTGTTGCGGACCCTTTTTTACTTTCAACGATTCCAAAATCGTATCAACTGAACTTCGCCTGAAACAAAGAAGGTTCCGTGCAACAAACGTTGCAAGGCACTACGCGAAATTTGCTTACATGGCATGCAACCCTGCACCGGGAGGAACTCCGGGAATTTCTTGACTCATTAAAATTCGCAATACATATTCACCGTCAACATCGTCTTCGTTATCACAAAGTTGAACAACTTCTGCAACGACAGCGAATTTCGCTCGTTAGTTATAAACAACGATAATCGCGTAAGCGCGCAATTACCTTGTATCCGTTGGCGTAAATGTGCTTCAAATTCTTGATCCTTGACAATGGCTTCTTTTGAAACTTGCGGCGCGCCAGGAAATGTTACAATTATAATGCTCATGTTATCTTTGCTTCCCTGGACAAAAAACCAAATTGTTTAGAATTCTGTCATTGCATACAAGCTTTACGCTTGTACTGTATACACATTCAGAACGGACGAGCCTTCTACCTTTGATAAACAAGAGTCGAGTATTTGATTAGCAATGACATCCAGATGTTTTGTAACTCTGAGGCGAGACCTTATGAAATCGCACAATTCTTGATTGGTCATAACGTCGAATATACCATCGCAAGCCAAAAGTAGAAATTCGTCAGTGCCGCCCGATCGATCGCGATCGAGAACATTGACATCGGGCTCAGGGCTAACGAGTTGCTCGCAAGCGGAAAATCCAGGTACATTTTTATATTCATAATCGCCTAACGCTCTCGACACAGCCAGACTACCATTAACACGTTGTATCATGACAGAGCCACCTGAAGAAAGAAACAAACAAAAAATTTAATACGCCGAAGAGTTTTACAGGAGATTTTCTCTTACCAGCATTGATGATTCGCTCGCGTTCCTTCGGGAGATAAGGTTTATGATCTTCCGTGGAAAAGTGAACCGTACCGGCTCGTGACACCAAGGCACGTGAATCGCCTAAATTTGCTAGGAAAATGTGTTCGGTGGCCACTAGCGCGCAAACGGCGGTCGTGCCGCTGCGCTCGTTCTCGCCGTGCAAATGCGGCAATTGGCGCATTTTCTCGTCGAACGACAAGAAACCCAATCTCAAACCTTTCGTAATTAAATCTACTTGCTTAGCGTCCAACGGCGCCGACGCGCTATTGGCGCCCGCCTGTTGCATGTCGCTTATGAGCGTCTTGAATTCGGCCGTCGCCAGGATCGCCTCCAGCAGACCACTGGCGCAATATTTGGCAACTTTACCGCCGGCGTGACCGTCGAATACGGCGAAGAACGCCCAGTCGTTGAATGGCGCCGGAAGACTCGTCTTAGCCGTGTGAGCGTCCTCCATTTCGATGCGCCAACCTTGCATTGCAGCCAGACCGTAGTGCAAGGTGCCGTTGGCGCCGACGCCACATTCGTTGATCTTCTCAGTCTTCGGCTTATCCAGAAAGGCTCCCATTACGAATGAAGAATTGTTCGGTGGCGAGCGAGCAATAAAATATTGTCGAACTATTATCAAATTGCTATCGCTGTACATACGACGATAAACCTGGAAACAATCAGTGTAGAATCACATTACTCGAAAATGTGTCGTCCCTGGCACACTAACCAGCAAAATAAAGTAGAAACTCATGGAAACACGCGATTCATGCACATGCATTTTTCAAAAATGAACAATAGAACAAACAAAAAACAAGATAAAAGACCAAAGAAGGAAAAAGTGCTGATTAAAAACTGCGATAAAGCCAAAAACAGCTTTCAGCAAGCAAAATGCTGTCAGGGCGCTTTTTTGCCCGGAAACTTGAGCCAAAAACGAATTTCGTGCTAGAAATGCAAGAAAACGAGCTAAAGAAACTAAATTCGTGCTCGGACTAGTGGATTAGTGATCGAAATATCGAAATAAGAGTAAGGGGGCCACTTGCCTCAATGCGTCTACCTTATTAACGGCCAGAGGCAACGATGTCAAAACGGACGTCGGTAAACATGACTTAAGGCCGCCGGTATTCGCCGTTTTTAAAAAAAGTGAAACGAAAAGTTCCACAAAAGTAGCACGGAATCGAGCAAAAAACCGAATCGAAGCGGCGTTTCGAGAAAATGTTCGATTCGCACCCTTGCGGAGTCGATTTCGACGTTGGCCAGAACGTTTTTCTTGTTTTTATTTCTCGTTAAACGATAACGAATCAAGATCCGTGGGTGGAACGTTAAACCGGTACAAAACCCGACAAGTAAACACACGTTTTAGGATTAGGGGAAACGTTTTTCCGTTCGGAAATCGAATTTAATAAAATCTTCGCCACAGTACGTCCAACGTTAAAAGATAGGCGGCAATGCGCAAGCACCGCAAGATCTACGGCAATTTTCTTACGCGTCGAGGTGATGTCATTGGCGACGAGGTTGACATTGAAGTCGGGCGAGCGCAACTTTCTTGTTTCTGTTTTGCTCGACGGCCCGGTTGGCGTTTTGCCAAGGACCGAAAACCGTATCGAGATATTGCTTGTTTTTCAGCTGATTTTCATTATTATTTTGCTTGCCAAACGTTCCACAGTGGTTCTTTCATGGCTTTCGTCCCTAATCCGGTTAGACAGTGCATTTTATTGGTTGCTGGCTTGTTCTAGCTCGCTAATTTTGTTTACTTGCAGCCTGTGCCCTACATTGGGCCATTGAACAGCGTAGGGCCTGGTATGATGATTCAAGTCGCTGGACAGACCCCTAGCCATGCAAAGTGGTAAGCAACGAAAAGTCACCAGCTAAACTAATAGGTACCATAGTAACCATAGCAGACAAACCGTTAGACTGCTATGTGCGTATTGCTCGGCTTATAGAACTGACATGCCTTGTGCACTTGCCTACCACTTGAGCTAACTATAGTTAGCTAATAAGAAACGGTGGTGCCAGTGTTCATTTTCATTCAATGACTGCTTTTTGCAGGTTTGCAGTCAACTTGCAGTGCGGATACAACGTTAACCCTCGAGATGACATCGCGTTGCATATCAACCCGCGTTTCGAAGGCAACGTGTCGAAAATCGTAAGAAACGACTTGCAAGCGCAACGATGGGGCTTGGAAGAGAATTTCGGTCATTTTCCTTTCATAGCTGGTCAACCATTCGAACTGTTGATTTTAATCGACAGTGACGCATTTAAAGCAAGCAAAAAGTCTTACGTAGCTGGTCAACGGGTTTGCTAGCTGAGATGCTTTTCTTGTTTCAGATTGCGATTAATGGCCAACATTATACAGAGTTTAGACATAGGATGCCAATTCAACGAGTAAATACGCTGGCTGTCGACGGCGATGTTCAATTATTTAGTATTCGTATTGAGTATTCGGTATTTACGCGAAAAGAGCATCTCCACCTTCAGATTGATAGTCGCATTTGTGTTACAGGGCCCGCCCAGAGCCTCGTCCCCGTTGCCGGGCTCGCAAGCTAGTGCATTCCCTGCAGGGTATGCGGGTGCTCAAGCTGCAGGAGGAATACCTATACCCCAGCATGGTCAGCAACAATCTTACTACAATCCTGCTGGAGCTGTACAGCCAGCTTTTGCAGTGAGCAACCAATGTATCTTATGTTCTATTCATATCTTTTCAGTGATTATTTTCTTCAGCAGCAATTTCCGCAGTCGTCACAATATGGGTATACACAACAGCAGCAGCAGTATCAACCTTCAAGTTCTGTTGGCTTACATGTAAAGACAGTTTACTAGACAGTTTACTATTTTGCTTGAAACTTAACGAAACATATTTATAATAGTCTTCCTCCGCTCCGATGCCTGTGCCCGGCCATAGTCCAACACCTGGATATAAGCAAGGATTGGCGGGTGCTGCAATTGGTCTGGTCACTGGTGCTGCGGCTGCTTACGGAGCTAATAAACTTATGTACCCTGGTGTAAGATTTGTGCAAAAGTTTTTTTCCGTTGTCACGTCTGATGGACATTTCACTTTAGCACGGTGGAGGTATGATGGGCGTGGGCCACGGAGCCGGCATGATGGGCGCCATGGGACCGGCCGGTATGGTGGGCATGGGTATGCATCATAAGAAGATGAAGAAATTATACAAGCACAAGTTTCATAAGCCAAAATTCCACAAGGGGTTCAAGTTTCACAAACCGAAGTTCCACAAAGGCTGGCACCACAAGGGCTGGGGTAGCGGCAGTTCGAGCTCGTCGGAAGAGAGCGAAGAAAGCGAATGAGTTTGAATTGTGTTTGATTAAATTATCGAATCTGTCGAACGTTTTAAACTTTACAATCTTCTTCATTTTATTACTCGAGAATCTTCTCCATTTTAATCTCGAGATTATTTGTTATTTGTTTCTTAATTTGTTAAAGCTTGCATTCCTTTTTTTGTTTTGCGTTTGCTTTTACGGAATTATTCGCTTTTTATGATTTCTATTACGTGTAACAAAATGGGCGAAGTAAACTACATATCTGGTCGTTTTTTAATGCTCTTTTGACTCATAGATTGCGTTTCTAGTCAGTGATCAGGTAAAAATGAGGTAAAAAAATCATGTTCGTTTTATTTTAATAAAAGAGCAGGACAGCGCTGGTGGTTCCACAGGTGTTCGACCCGCGATGTGTCGACTTTTCAGGTAAGGAAAATTCTACGAAGTAACCACTCAGCTAAGCCTGCATAGCAACGTAAACTTTAAGTCAACTTGTGAATCAATTTAGTGTCATTGTATTTGTGAATTCAACTTTTTGCATGTAAACTCCATTAGCGGTACGCTTGAAAATGAAAAAATCTTTTACCAAAAGTCCCATAGTTGGAGTGTAATGGAAATTTGGCAATAAAAAAATAATTCGTTGAAAGTGTTATTGCATATTGTCTAGTTGATCAACATGTAGATGTGTGAGTCGTCTGGCAAACAGATCTAGCTCTGCTTGCATGCAGGGTGCAGACACAGACAGGGTACAGTATACTTGAGCAAGGAACATAGAAAGTTAAATTTGAAAATAGGGAAAATAAAATACGCCAAAAATAGGGTCCTATACAGTTGCGGACAAAACATAGGGGACGATTTGAATTTTTCCATTTTCAGTAAAATATTTCTCTCGTAAAACTAATTTTTAAAAAAGTAATTACACAGGTTTGTAGAGCTTTTTCTCCTCTACAAGATAGACTATCAAAAAATTTTTGGAATAAGGTCAGAAGTGAGAAAAATTAAAATAGAAGAAGCACCCACATTTTTTGTCGGACAAAACATAGGGGACGATTTTTGGAAATGACTGAATTAATTTGAAAACATGATTTATTAAACTCATAACAAAATTTCTACATCGATAATCATTTTAACAACTAATATTTCATGCTATAACCTTTAGCATCGATCACTGCCTGATATCTTTGGGGCTTCAAACAAAGCATCAGGATTACTGTACTTTTGACCTCGCATCGACCTCTCAACCTGACATTGTTGCGTGCCAACCAATTTTTAACAGACTTTGCTGTATGTTTGGGATCGTTGTCATGTTGAAATTGCCAACCCTCAGGCATCGTTTGATGTGCAAACGGGAGCATACGGCGCTCGAGGATCTCACGATACTGAATTTGTTCCATTTTACCATTTACACGGTGAAGTGGACCAACTCCAGACCATGAGAAACACCCCCACACCATAATGTTCCCTCCGCCAAATTTTACAGTGCCAATGGTGTACTTTTTATCTAACCTTTTACCCACCGGACGTCTCACATAGCCTCTACCATCATTACACACCATATTAAATTTGCTCTCGTCAGACAAAAGGACATTTTTCCAATCGTTGGTAGTGTAACTGGAATATTCTTTCGCGAATTCAAGTCAAGCTTTTACATGGCGTGCATTCAGGAATGGCTTCTTTGCAGGACTTCGTCCAAATAGTCCAGATTCGCACAACCGACGCTGAACAGTTCTGTTGCTCACCAACTCTGCACCAACTTCTTTTCGGATTTCTGGTGCAGTGAGTTTCGGGCATTCCTTACTCTTCCTCACAATCATCCTGTCGAGCCTAAAAAATCTGAGAGTGTGATTTCCAAGTTCAAATGTATTTTTTTATGTACCTCTTGCTGGTCTTTCTTGGACGACCACCCTTATTTACTGGTACTGGATGCTTGGCATGATGGTAAATCTTGTGGACACCGTTTTTCGACATCTTCACGTGATCAGCAATCATTCCAAAAGACAATCCCTCATCATCCCGCAAACGGACAACCAGTGAAGCAATTTTTGGATCGCAAGATTTTGGAGCCATATTTAATCAATAATAAATCACATACAAGCTTTTTAACTTATAAATTAATATTAAAGAAATTTTTTTCAACACAAATTTACTTTTTTAAAAAATCGTCCCCTATGTTTTGTCCAACAAAAAACGTGGGTGCTTCTTCTAGTTTAATGTTTCTCACTTCTAACTTTATTCCAAAAAAATGTTAGATAGCCTATCTTGTAGAGAAGAAAAAGCTCTACAAACCTATGAGATTACTTTTTTACAAACTAGTTTTCCGAGAGAAATATTTTACTGAAAATAAAAAAATTCAAATCGTCCCCTATGTTTTGTCCGCAACTGTATGTATCGTTGGTATTTCAGTGGTTAGCAAAGTAAAAATAATAAAAATGTTTTTAATAAAGATAGCGAATTGAGAATTCTCAACAGTTGTTCTATAATTACTGCAATTTGTTTCTTTTTCTTATCAAATTGAAAATTTTTCTACACTGTTAATTAAATGATGAGAACATCCAACATTTTTTTGAACAGCGTTCTAATTTTACACTCTATTTAAAAGTGTTGACTAACAAAGGGAGTTGAAAAAGTTCTGTATTTTGATATGTTATGTATCCCAATAAGAATTTTAGTATAACGTTACCCTTCCAACATAATCACCATAAACATCTATAGACTTGTCCGATGTTTTTGGTGTGCCTATATACAGGGTGTCTCATAACCTTTACATAGGGGGTCAGAGCAAGAATGGTGAATGTCTGCTATAAGTGGTAAACACCAGGTGAAAGCCCATTAAAAACGGAATCGAACGAGCTAAAACACATTGATTTTGCTTAAAATGGCAGGTACTTATAACTCTGAGAATCAGCGCATCATTGATCGCATAATGTGTGTCGCTTTTCGCGAGGCTCGTGGCGCTGGCGCGGTCTGTATCAATGAAATGGATCGCCAACTGGCTTCATTGTCATCCTGACTGGGTAACTCGGAATTGCCGCCAGCAGTCGCAAGCAGCACAAGAGCAATCGAAAAGTTGCTCAGAAAATCGTTCAAAAACGGGGCAAATGCGTCGCTCAGGAAACGGTACGTCAATATCGAGCTAAGGAAGGCATCAAATGCTTTCACATTGTTAACAAATCACTGAAAACTCACATGCATGTTGAAGACAGACTGTGGCTTTGCAACTGGCTATCAGAATGAACAGAAGAAGATTTCCTGCCTTTGGCGCCTTCGAACGAATTCTTCGTTTACGCCATCCGGAAAGCAAACTTTGAGAACGATCGAATTTGGGCGAAAAACATCGAAGACGTCGCCGATGATGAGCGCTATCGAGAAATCGTCCACAACCCGACTTGCATCAGAATCTTCATCATGTTCACAGTGAAATAACTGCTGCAGGTGATCAAAGAGAAAGGCGAATCATGGGACGGTGGCTATTTTCACGATACAATATTAATGGAGAATGTTATTCCGTTTCTCAACGATCCCAACAATGTTCTGGTGACCGGGAAGGCGGTGCTTTTGCACGATAAAGCTCCTTGCATGCGCGCCAAAGCTATTCAGCAACTGTTGAAAGCTCACAATGTTGAGTTTTGGGGGAATGAAATTTGGCCTGGAAACTCACCTGACTCGAACTTAGTGGACAACATTGGTTCAATTTTTAAAGATGAAGTTGAAGCTCTGATGCTTCAGGAAACAGGCAAAGGTCGATATTCAGTCGAAACGCTGCAGAAAAATTTGATGATTGTGTTGCAAAGTCTTAAGAGTCATACTGAACTTTTTGAGGATTTACTGTGTTCATACCCTTCTAGTTTGGATGCTGTCTGTCGGGCTCAGGGTCAACATGCAGGGTACGAATGCGGCTCAGTAAACTCCGTTTTGAAGGGCTTTCTCGTGGCACATTCCGTTTTTCTCTAGCATTTACGGTTCTTGCTCTGACCCCCTATGTAAAGGTTATGAGACACCCTGTAGTTCAGCAGATTGCCATAGATACTGATACAAGTTAAATAGGAACCATTTCAAATTGGCATTGACACTTGCCTAACAAAATTTTGTTTCGTCCTTCTAACTTTTCATTACATAAATTCAGCTTTTTCCTCTCTAATGCTAAAGACTGCATCTAAAGACATTTTTCTCTACGTTCAAGTTAATTAAATGACAGCAAGTTGTACTAAAGGAATGTTATCACGAAGTGACATTTCAAGCTTGGGTAATATTTGAACAGCTCAAAGACTGATCTGCCTGAAAAGGCAACATTTTATGAGTGTTTCTACAAAGTGTCAATGACAATTTCAAAAGTACTGACTGTTGAAATAGAGTAATTCAACGTTATGGACCAAAATATGTTCGCTCATTTCGGATTTCTTACGAAATTCTTCTAAATTGCAGTTTATTCATATTTATGCTTTTTTACAAATAATATGCTCTTAAAAGTGTCGTAAGAGATTTTTGCCTTCTCGTGCAATAAAACACAATAAATCTGGCATGAAAAATGCTCAGACTCAAAATTAAAACATCAAACGATGCCTCCAAGCCATTTCTGAAAGTCGAAAATAACTTTTAGATTACCATTATATGCATCCTCTAATCAAGCATTTCTCTAAGGTAGCTCCTTCACTGCCAGGACGTACTTTACATTAGAATAAGAATACACAATATGAAAGAAAAATTTTACTGTGTTCTACGCCTCTCTAATCGACATTCTATATCTGTCATCTGACACACATGTTTCAGGGCAATTTAATGCTGCAGTTACTATCTAATCGGAACTAGCTGGTTTTTCCAAATTCTGATGATATTATCCATAGATCTAACGATTGTGGCGTTTTTTTTCACGTTTTCAGCAATTTTCTGAAAACGTCCGTTTAATGAAAGTGTTACACAGGATAGTGTTCGATTAGTGACAGTAGTTAGGTTGTAGCAGAAAAAGGTGTTTTTTATTCTCAAGAAAACAAAAAACGATGCATTACTTTGTAAAAGTAATCTCGGTCAATGATGTTGACTAATTCAATTCACGTCAATTCCTTTTTCCATTGGCTCGGAAAATTTTTCAGAGGCTCAGCAAACCAATGTATGTGGTTTCAAATACAAACATGTGGAGAAAAATTTATTGCAGTGAACATCTTCTTACCACAATTTTTCATCTAACCATCCGAATATAAAATGAAAACATAAAACTGAAAACAAAATTTCATGTAGGAAAGAAACATTTTTTAAATTTGTTTTCGCAGCCAATCAATTTTCTCGATTCTGATGTTCTTTAAACATTATAAAACTTATTATTTTCAGAAATAACAAATAAAATGTAATTTATATATCAATTAGAATGAAGGTACTAAGCGTATAGTTGCTAGTCGACGAATTTGGCTTGCAGCTTTGACATTTAAAATGGTTGAATCTAAAAAGTTTAATAACTTTTTGATGTTGACAAGGTTTCCAGTGTAAAATATGAGAACAATTTCCCACAGACTTTCCCTTTATTTCCGCACAATTTCTTCACCAGCAACTTTATTTTTTCCCTAATCTAAAAATTTAATTCCTTTTAATGCAATACTTTGTATGTTAAGATTAGAATTTTTTTTAATGTACTTCATCGTTCCCCGCAAAATGAAACACCAGCAACTTCCAACCCAAAGCGGTGTTCAGACCGAGGCAAACTGGAAAAAGTAGAAATTGTTGGTAATACACTGCAAAAACCATCGTAAACCACGATGAGCAAACAAGAGGAAATTTTGTGACCATTCCATGACGATTTATTCTAAACATTATAGATGGCGAATATAGCAACAAGGATTTTGTTTTTGATAAGATTTCGCATACTCTGCTGTGTACAGTTGAATTTTATCGGTAAACGGCAACACAGGGTAATGGCCACTGAACGCTGATTCGACAGTAATACAAGTAACTATAGATGTTATTACAATTGGTACAAAACTGCCATAAGCAATCCGATGTTCAATATTGACCCAACATGCAAAATCTGACTGCAAGTTTTCGAACTCACTGGCAACAGTTGCAGTTGTAGCAATGAAAGGAATAGTTATAGCATACCTCATAAATCTTTCAAGAGTACTACAGGTGATAATTTACCTAAGCAAATCAACATTGTTATCTTTTTTGATAAGATGCTGCCTGAGCAGATAACTTGTGTGTAAATGTAGTATGATTGTAATCCTTTGAAGAAGAAGAAACAAAATGTGCTGAGGAAAAAGAATTGCAAACAAATTGCTGTGATTTGGCAAACAATCTACAAAATAACCAGCAAAAAATATCGCTTATGAAAACATTATCGATGACTTTTGAATACCGGCTTGTCGATATGTATCAATCCGAAAAGGATGAACAGGTGACAAATCAGCAGCGTAATCTTCTCACATTTATGCAAAAAACTCTCATATGAATTGGATCTGAAAAAGTTCACCAATTTATTTAAGTAACAAGTAAATTATAGTTTTGACCTACCTCGCGATAAATTCGATGATTATTGAAGGAATTAATGTTCCGACAACCCAAAAACCTCCAAAGGCGCTCATTAAATATGTAGTCACTTGCAAAGTTTTTGACATTGGGTTCTAAAAAGAATGTCAATACAAGTGTATTTGGTTAAATATTTAGCATAACTGCACTTTTCGTTTTTTCCTTTGAGTGCGTGCCAGGGTTGCATTTAATAACAATTTTGTTGTACGCGGCGCCACTGTTGTAGTTGCAACCGGGAGTGGAAACCCTTGAACTGGTAGCGAATGTCTTGAAAAAAGCGTCGATGATGTAAAATATTGAGGGTTCTCAGTTGATGGCGTTGTTCCAGTTTCAACTGCTATAGTTGTTGTACTTGAACTTCGACTTTGATTTGTAGATGCACTTGTGCTTTCACCTGAACATAAACAGGACTAAACTATCCCTTCTTGCACATTTTGTAGTTGCGTTCAGGGTGCAGTTACTGTTGCAGTTTCACTTTCAGTTATCCTTGCGTTGCAATTGTCTTTGCAGTTGTAATTTCCATGGAATTCCAGTTTTCTTATAAAATAAAGTTGCAGTGTTGAAGTCGCATTTTCCAGTAGTTTATGTTACACTTACAGTCGCAGTTGCAAGTTGAAGTTGTAGTTGCACGTTGAGTTGCACATACAATTGTGAGTGGCCGTGGCTGCAGTTATCATTGTGCTTTCTTGTGCGCTTTAATTGCCGTTGCATTTGCAATTGCACTTACAAATGCCATTTTACTTACGTTTGGAGAGCACTTACACATGCAATTGCAGTTGCAGTGGCAATTAGAGTTGCATTTGAAGTGGCACTCTTACTTGAACTTAAACGTTCGAAAGGTGAACTTGATGATGTATAACTTTCGGTTGTACTTGTACGCAACGTTGAAATGGTTGGCTCAGAAGTGGCTTGAGAAATAGATTGCATAGTGGGTGTTATCGTAGTTGTAGTTCTAACTAAATGTTCATTCAATGTTCTTGTAATGACTGACTCTACAATTAGTGTTTCAGTTGAAGGCGGAGTTGTTGCAAGCTCTAAAACAAAAAAAAAGTTTTCGCCTGAACCAAAAAATATCGTAGTTTGAGCATACTCTTACGTTCAGCTGTTGTTATAACTCTCGGTGTTGTTACAGTGGTTGTCGGACCTAAATATTAAAATAACAGTTAGGGTACAGGTTGATGAACATCAAGTATCAACATACTGCTGCAATCTGGATAAACGGGCGACCAAGAAGCTAAAACAAGCTAATGTCCAATTATCTGTAAATCAAATTAACTGGTATCCATTATTTACCTATCTTTTGATCGTTGCAGGTCCATTGTTGGGCGGCTGAACTTTTATACTGTTCGACACATAGAGTTTGGAATACATTACTCGTACACGCAGAGTTCTGACCAGTTGTTGAAACAACCATTGAGCTTGTATATTTTTGCGTAGTTACATCTGTCGTAGATGTGCTTGTGCTGCTGGTGATTTGAGATGAAGATGAAGTCGATGCAACGGTCCATGTTGATGTTGATGCTTGCGTGCTTGTCGATTGTCGATTGTCGTAGAAGTTGTATCAGGTGAGCTAGTTGACTGCGATGCTGTCGAAGTACTCGATGTTGTACTTGCAGACTGCGAGTGTGTCGTTGTCGATGCGTAGGTGCTGGTACTGATACTCGGAGTGACCGCCAATATGTAGCAAGTTCCAATAGGCTCTTCAGCAAACTGAAACTGTTGATTGATGGAGCATGTTGGTACTTGTAGTCGTATTGTATTGTCAGTGGAATCGAAGGCATAGTTGCCCAAATAAGACATAATCATATAAATATCCTGCGTTCCTTCAACCTTTTTTATGTAAAACATCTGCCCGCCTGGTCGGCTCGCGTAATTTAAATAAGATATGACGATGTTGCCAGGGTAAATACCGACATAGTATATATCCATTGCACACTTATACATATCGTTGATAAAATCGAATACTTTGCCTTCTTGAAGATTTCTACACACTGAAATACAAATCGATTAAACTACAGTTGGAAATTCGAGTTAAAAATTCAAACCATAGGGAACCATAGTTGTCAACTGTGTGGACTGTTTTGTACTTGAGTCCATATCGGATTGGTCTGTTGCTGGAGATACCAAACATGTTGCTGAAAAATAGTCACTTTTGTATTATTCAACTATTAGCTAATGTTTTTTTCTTACTGGGCTGAATCACAATAATGACTAATATTTTTAAATAAAAAACTTTCACAAGACATTTTTCTTCAAAACTTTCCATGAGTCGTTATTGTCTTAAGTGCACGCGCAGAATCTTAACAAAAGCTTTCATTAATTTTAATATAATATTATTCGAAGTTAGGTACGTCAAATGTCACAATTTGCCAAAACTTTATGTAACTTTAATAGCTTTATTACTATAGCATTTTAGGTGTGCTACTTGTTTACATTTAAAATCAATTTCAAAAGTAAATTTACTTTATTAGATCAAATCATTCAATAATGCAATTATCCTTCACTTATTAAAACACTTTATGTATAAAATTAAATATTAGCTGTTCAACAAAATAGTCTAATTAAAAAACGAAAAATATGCAAGACTTGTTAAAAACATCGCTGTGAAACATAAATTAACGAGTTTTGCAAATTTTTCGCATCAATTTTTTCAACAGTTGTCGCAACTAAAGATAATGTTAAATACAAAGTTACAATGAAAAAAATATTCTGTCGACTTCAAAATTTTTACTATATCATTTCCGACTGAATGGAAAATCAACAACTTCCATCCCAACGCGGTGTTCAATGCAAAACATATGGGAAACAGGAAAAACCTTTGATAGTAAGCTGCGAAAACCATGGTGAACCACGATGCACAGAAAAGAGGATATTTTACAACCAGGCCGTTGCGATTTATGCTAAAATATTCATAAAACTAATACTTCAGAAAGTTTTTTTAGGCAATTTTCTGGAAGGGGGATAACACAATTTCTAATTCGGAGCAATAAATTATATCGATGTAACTGCAAGAGCAAGCATAAGTGAAACCTTATGCTTGCTCTTGCAACTACAACTGGAAAGTGCAGCTACAACTGGATTTGCCAGCAGTGTGCTGACAGCAGCCGGAAAATGGCAACTGGCAACCAGCTATGGGCAAGCAAAAACCTGCAACTTACAAAACTGGCAACCCCGGCAACCTGTTACTGGCAGCTAAGAGTGGCGTAAGCTCGTAAACGCAAGCTCAACGTCAGTGTTAACAACTGTTCATAGCAGAAAAAAGGATAAAAATTGAATATAATTATTTGCTTATTTTTGTTATCACCAACATATTGGTTTTGTCAAGCGTTAACAGTTCAAAATTGAGACAAACAAAGTTCATTACTCAGAGGAGAGTAATTGAGATTTTTCACTGCATGGTAAAACAGGATAATATCCGGTAAATGATGACTCGACAATGACGACTGTTAAAAGTGGTATGATGAAAATTGGTGCGAAACTTCCGTATGCCACTGGATGTCCAATGTTCAGCCAGCAAGCAAAATCTGACGAAAGATTTTCGTAGTTCGTGACAGTCGTTAAAGTTGTTATGAACAGAGGAATTGCTAAAAAGCAATCATTTATGAGTCATCCAATCGCATTGAACATTTTTTGTTGTTGTCTGTTTTACACAGGCATACGACAATGGTCTGAATTTTCGACAAAATGCTTCCTCTACAGATGACCTGGGTGAAGATGAAGTACGATTGCAAAGCTTCAAACAGAAAGAAAAAAAATGTGGCGAGGAAGAAAAATTGCAGGCCAATTGATGTCATTCGGCAAATGTCCTGAAATGAAGATGAGTTATGAGGTACTCGTTGAAATCATAAACGTTTTCTAACTTGATTATCAGTTTTTAAGACTCCGAACGTTACAAACAGATGCGCGGTCAGCAGGCATATCTTTTCGCACTTGTGAATAAAACTTTCGTATGACTTTGACCTATAAATATAAGTGTGTACATAGTTGTAATGCAATGTAAAGAAGTATGAGCATTTTTACCTTAGAAGAAATTCCATAAGAACCGATGATGAAATCGTGCCAATAACCCAAAAACTGCCGAATCCACTCAGGACTCGTGAAATCATGATCATCTCAGGAGTCATGGGGATATAAATCAAATATATGACTAAATAAGAACAGAGGAACACTTTTAATCAAAAAGCTACTTGTGGTTTCGGTTTAGGTGGATTCTTTTGAATTTCTATGAGCTTCGATATTGCTTGCGCTATTTGAGTTTCGATTATGCTTGTTGCGGTATCAGGAGTAGATGTTGTTGTATTAGCAAAGGTAGTATTTTCACTGTGCCTGATTTCATTTTCTCTGTAATCATGTGATATACCTTCTTCATTCGTGGTTGATGTGACAATGGAAGTTGTAGCGAGTTGTAGCAAGTTTCTCATTGAACTGCTTTGTGCTTTAACTGTGTTATTGTAGTTTGGCATAAATGTTGCCGTTGAAGCTAGGTATCAATCGGTAAAATCAGTTCATCAAGATGAATACGTCATTGTAACCTTTGAATCGAGACACTACTGACATAGCATAGTATAATCAACAGACAACTAGCAAGTACAAGCACTATTACAACACAACCCAAGATCAAACCCAAGATCAAACCCAAGTTCAAGCTCAAACCCAAGTCCAGCTAGTTTGTAGTGAACACTAATAAACTATAAATTTTCAAGTTAGTGTAAGCTAATGGCAATGATAATAGGATTTTTTTAGAAAAGCAGGAACTTTGGAAGAAACTTACTACAAGTTGGATAGATGGGTGAAAAACCGTCTAAACCAAATTAGTTTTCACTATTGAAGCGAATGTTGTTATAAATAGTGTCTACTTGGACTTCCTTCGGAAACTGCCCATAGTTGGGTAGAAGCGTTGGTAAATGAGAGAAGAAACATCGGATTGTTATTCTTGCCATCTGTAGAAATGACCATATGTGTGTTATATGCAAAAATGTAGCAGGAGTTGTTCGGTCCGTCGACAAGTTTAAACAGTTGACTCGAGTTGCACGCAGCAAGCTGTTGTTTCGTTGTATTACCGCTGGTGTCCAAGTTTAGATTATCCAAAACGCTCAGTATCATGTATGTGTCGATCAAGCCGCGATATTTTACAACGTACCAATATTCGTTTGCTTGTGTAATTGTATCGCTCTTTGTGAAAGTGATTATTCGATTGCCAGGGTTTTTGTTATTCGAAAACACGACCATGGCGCTCGAAGTGAGTTTATTTAAAAATGCGTACGCTCTCCCTTCTTGTACGTTCCCGCAAACTGAAATTAAGATCAGCTCGTTTTAGTACAGCAACCAGAATTCTAATAATATGAAATCCTACTTTTATTATTGTCGGAAGTAACGGTAGCTGGTGGATTTGCTGTTGTGATAACTGACAGTTTGTGGGTGCTTGAAATATCTAGCATTATAAACGAATATTGGCGGGACTGTAATCTGGTGTTAAAATGCCCTATAGCTTGCTTCTTTTAGAATGAGACGACTTGACAGCTGTTGGTGTGTGAGTCGGCGGTTCAATTGTTGATGATAGGACTAGAGTTCAAAAGTGCAAATTTGCTACTCTGTCAACTAATGTGTTAAAAAAGGTTCGAACACGAATCGTTGATATATTCTGCGAAAAATAGGAAACTTACCACAATTTGGATCTATCGGCGAATATGAAACTTAAATATATTTTGTTATTTTTGAACGAAATCATAAAAACGAACACTCTTCAATATTACATGGCTGCTGTTGTACGAATGACCATTGTTGGTTCGTCGAATTAGTTAATAGGCTAATATGTAAACCTGCGTTGGTTATATTTGTAGATGAAACTGCCCTATTTTGCGAAGTTGCATCAACAAACAGTATGTAGCAAATATTGTCGTTTGGACCTTCGAGAAATTTAAAAGTCTGCGGCATTTCGCACACAGGCGACCACAGCTCTAGATCAGTTAAATAATAGCCGATGGCCAGATTGTCGTAAACGCTTATGATGGAGAATAAATCTGGCTCTTTGACTTTGCGAATGTAGAACATTTGATTCAGTTGTTTTGGTGCAGCTAAGTGGAATGATACAATCTTTGCTCCAGATTGTGTCTGTTGGTTCAATATATCCATCACAAAACCATTGTCTGCGACAAAGTTATATGGCGATCCTTCTCGAAGGTTGGCGCAGGCTGAAAATCGCAAATTATACATTTGATATTCAGAAGTGAAGAGTGAACTTATCAGTTATTCTGCGAATTATATTCAAACTTTTACAACTTGATAATTTTAGCTAGTTATCCAATGAGTGGCTTGACTTTACCGTAAGTTTTATTTGTTGTCTCGGTCAGGTTTGATTGAATAGCTAAAAACCGGTTTAGTTTGAGATTTTTTTCCAATTTAGTTTACGGAAACAACTACAGTACTTACAACAATTTGGATAGGTCGGAAACCACATTTCTGCAACGAAAAAAAGAATTTCTCACTCTAGGCGGATGTAAATCTTAAGAACCGAAACAGACCTTGTTCCACGAGCGACCATTGTTGGTATGAGGAATTAGTTAACGGTTCGACAGTTAACTGCTTCGCTTCTAAAAATGTCGTACCAGTTGTCGTTATGACTATATTTGATCTGCCGGCGTAAATGTAGACGGTATTATTCGGACCCGGTTCAAATCGAAACTGCTGGTTTGAGGTGCATGTTGGCGTTTGTTGTGTCAACTTACTTTCGGATGAATCGAGACAAAGGTTATCGAGTGCACTAAGTATAGTGAAGAGGTCATCACTTCCTTGTACTTTTACGATGTACCACATTTGATTGATCTGGGGGTTATTATATTGGTAAGAATTGACGGGCGTACCCACAGTCAAATTGTAACCAGGAATATCCATAGTACTCATATTTACGTTGTTAGTAAAGCTGTAGACTTTTCCAACTGCCGGGCACTCTTTGGGTGCACAAAACAACAAAAACTATTGGAAATCCTGAATTCATCTAAAAATAGTATTACCTGATTCAACAAATGTAACCTTTGCAAATAATGTAATAATGGCTAGTGGTTTCCATCTGAAATTTCTGTGCAAAGCTGTCGAACCCATGTTTTTTAAAGGTACAGTAAAAAATGAGATATATAGAACACACAAGAAAACAAATTTTAAATTTATCAAATTTTATATAATGGTTATGTTACTATAGAATTCAATGTTTCTTGAAAATCCGATGAAAATTGATCTCTGTGATATAAATTATGGCACATTAGCTGCTCCGTCGTCGCTCTGTATCAATTCAGTTCACTTTTCCCATTTGTACCCTTTATGCAAAAGCATCACATAATTTTTTTTTATATATTTTTGTATTTTTTTATATAACCGTAATTTTTTCAGTTTATGCAAAAAGACTTCTGCATACATATGTGTCAGCTCGTGGCGAACTAAAAACAATAATTTCATAAAATGCTTCTTTCATTACACCAACACTGTGGACAAATTCTTTTCTTCCAATTTCTCGTCTGCAAATCAACAGATAATGTAAAATTGTCATTTAAAAAAAAACAACTTCGCTTCGAAATGACAACATCATTTCCAATGAAGTGAAATATCAGCAATTTCCATCCTAACGCTAGCAAATCGAAAATATAAAGAACTCTTGATAATATACAGCAAACACCATTGTGAACCATGATGTGCAGAATAATGGTTCACAAGGGTGTATATTTCGCAAGGAGTCCATGACGATTTACCCTTAAATTGTTATTATTTTTATCTATGATATCTACGATATGTGCTTGATCTGGTGTGGACCAAACTTTAATGAACTATGCTCTGACCTGATGTAATCCCGGGCAGAGTGCAAATTTATATTTCTTAATTTCACTGTCTAAATGTATCATAGCTCAGTTGGTTAGAGGAACAGCCCCGAAAGCTGGAAATCGATCAAGAGCTGGGTTTGCTTTTAACGAGGAGGCATATTTTTCGGGATCGGGATCAATAATATGAGCTAGCTAATGTGAGCTGAGTTTTTGTAGTATTTGTGTTGGATGATATTGGTTTAATGTATGTTGTTGTTACAATTGTTCTTGTAGTCTTACTTTTAGTAGTGTATGTGGAAGCGCTTGTGACTGCAATTGTTGTTGACTAGTCTACAGTTGAAGGTTCTTTAGTATTTGTTTGTGTATTTTTCCGTAGATTTTTTGTCAATTTTGTCAATGGCGCTGTTTGATTAGGAGACGCAGAAAATGTTTTTGAAGGCATGCAACTTGTAGTAGGCATGGTACTTGTTGAACCTGTCACTCATTTAGCAAAACAAATTTTTTTGTAAAGATTGACTAATTTAGAACATTCCTAGTGCAGTCTGAATATAGTGGACCCCATTTGGCTGGAACAAACAATTTACGAATAAATATTTTGTCCATTTTTGTATGTTGAAAAACATAATAATAATAATAATATATTTCCGCCTCAAGCCTGAGGGTAAGTGATCAGCTTACAAAAAAAGTGGGGCATATAAAAAGGACAATCAAACAAAACAGGAGAGAAAAGAAAATCACAATGTTAGTTCATTTTATTTTTGTTATCAAAGTTTTCCACATACTTCTGTCTTTCGCAGTCTTGATTAGATCTTGTTGTTGGATATCTAGGTTGTTAAGGTCGTCGGAACGTTGTCTAACCAGTCTGTATTTGGTCTCCCTCTGGAGCTTTTCCAGTTTGGTTTCCACGAAAACAATCTTTTAAGCCACCGTCCTTCATTCATTCATATTATATGTCCAAACCATGACAATCGGGATCTTGCAAGGAGGACTTTGATTGGTTCGATTTCAAAACGTCAGCATATCTTCTCAATGCTTTCGAAATCATCCCATCATATTTTGGCAATTCGCCGTATGAAGGACATGTCCTTTGCTGCGAGTTTTTTCGTATCACTTTTCCTCAGTCCAATAATGTTCATTCCGTACAACAAGCAAAGTCTAACCGTCTTTGTATAGAGCATGATCTTCACTCGTCTCGATATATTTGATGCATTCCAAATTTTCCGGTGGCTATTAAATGCAAACTGAGCTGCCCGTATTCGATCTAACATGGCACTTTTCGGAGTTACATGCGAATCAAACTTCACCCCCAGGTATGTCACGGTTTGATGCCATTCAATGACTTTGTTATTTAAGGTGATAATCGGTAAAACTGCGCAATTTGATTTCTTCTTCCTAAATTCGATCAGAGTAGTTTTATCTGGGTTTATTTCTAGACCCGTTGATTTGAGTTGTCTCGCTAGGCAGTTGATTTTTTCCTGCAAATCGCCAGGGTTTTCACTGAATAGTACGATGTCATCGGCGTATTCCAAATGCAATAAGTTCGGGTTATTGTTTGAAATCGGATTCGCTGATTGCTCAAGGTCGTAATTTCGTAAGGCTGCATCGAGTACCAAATTAAATAAAATCGGCGACATTGTGCACCCTTGCTGGACACCACGTTTCACTTCAAAGGTTTCCGACAGTTTCCCATTTATGATAACTTGCGCTGACGAATTTTCAAAGAGGCTTTTGATAATAGTGAGGCACGTCTGGTCACATTTTCTTCTTTCTAGTTCTTCGAATAGATTTTTCCTCGAAATTGAGTCGAAAGCTTTTGATAAGTCGATAAAAGCGCAATACATTCGCTTTCCAGCTTTTATATATTTTGTCACAAGTTGTATGATCGTAAATATATGATCAGTCGTTGAGCGTTCCTTCCGAAAGCTGGCTTGGGAGTCAAGCATATTATCCCAGAATTCCGGAAATGTTTCTAGTAGTACTTTTCCAAACCATTTCCTTGTAGAATCTATCAATGTTATTGGTCAGTAATTGCAGCAATTTGTCGGTGTACCTTTCTTATGGATTGGTATAATTATTCCATGATTCCATCTTCTCGGAGTTCTTCCGTATTTAAGTATGGAGTC